>CATIWO010555396.1:0-11267 GCA_949673435.1 Macaranga tanarius | reverse complement strand
ACTCTTCAGCACTTAAACTTATTTTTGCTACAAACAAGCCCTTTACTAGCCTTACACTCTAGTCCTTCTATACTTCTTACTCAATTCAATTTATCAATTTAAACAATTATAAATATGTCATAATTTGGGCGGGTGTTACATAAATACATATTGTAAGTAATTTGGTTAACTTATATTTTTAAATTTTTTTTATATTTAATATTTTTTATTTAACTTTATAAAAATAATCATATGTTTTGAAAATAAATATCATATTTTATGAGCATTTTAAGTATGGTAAAATATAATTTTAAACCTAAAACAAATTATTTTTTAAACTTAGTAACGGATTTTTTTGTCACGAATCTGTCACTATTTAGTGACGGATTTCCCAACCCATCACTAAATTATGACGGATTGCCCAATCTGTCACTAAATAGTGACGGATTGTATGGTCCGTTACTATTTAGTGACAGATTGTCAATCTGTCACTAAGATTTCCATAACAAAACTTATAGAAATTGTGACAAATTTATTATCCGTCACTATTTTGTGACGGTTTGGTTGTTCGTCACTAATTCTATCATAAATCCGTCATAATAAAATTAGCGCCAATTGCCCTCCCAATTTTACTGACGGATGCTTTGTCCGTCATAAATTCATCACAAAAACCATCACAAAGCCATCACAGATCCGTCACTAAATATTTCAAAATTATATTCAAATATATTTTGTGACGAAAATGTGTTCCGTCATAACAATCCGTCACTAATTCTCATTTTCGTCACTATTCCGTCATTAAGCGGTCACACTTTAGGGACAAAAAATTCCAACACTATTTTCCGTCACTAAAATGCCGGTTTTTTTATAGTGAGTTCTTAATGGGCCACTAATATTCCTCAGGTACACATTGTCATTCTTGGAATAATAGTTCTCATTAAGTGGACAACTCTTGTCCATCACATCTCACGTGAGGTTCCATCAATTGAGCTCCTAATGTTACGGGCCTCAGGTACACCTAATTGCCATTTCGACCTTTGACATTAGTTAGGTCCATACCATTGGATCAGTGAAATGTATGGATTTGAACAGTACAAATCTCAAGTACTCTTATTTGCCATTCTTGGCCCATAGTGTATCCATACACCCACAACATCTCATACTTAATAATAACATTACATGAATCTCTTGGACCTTATGTACACCCCTATGTATCCATAGTTGATGCACACGAGCCCAAAACCATGTAAGTTATTGCTCCAATGGAGAGCCTAGACTTAAATTTAATTTGAAAGATTTTCAGGTCTTTAATTAAGGTCTCACTTTGCAAATTAGCCGGTTCTCATACATACATTTCATACCATCCATTCACAACATACATATCTCATACATATATTGCATGGCATCCATCATGCCATCCTCAGTCCACCATAGCAAGACATGTTCTTTGTTTTTCTTTATCTTTTTAAGGAAAGTGAGTATCATATTTGTCGGCTAGCCACCTATATATGTAATGTACTGGAAAGTAAGTTTCAACATCCTTCAAATTTGAAGAGGTGGATATTTGATGAAGTCCATAATAAATACTCATCAAAACATGAACATCTAAGCAAAAGACATAACCCGTGGCCATCATGCTAGCAAATTTAAAAGTGCTAGGACAAATGAGATAAGAAGGTGAACAAGGAAGGATAAATTTGCAAAGCCAGCATGAAAGGAAAGCCGCTAAGTAAATCTCTTCTTGCAAATCACGATCTTTGACTCCAAGTAAATTAAAAGGTGTTTGCCAATTTATGTCGCGTGGCAATCATTTGTCAATGATTTTAAAGGGGCAGAAAGTTTTCTTTAGTGGCGCAAGTCCTCTTCGAATAATGAGAATCTTTCACAGGAGGTTCTTAATATCTTATAGGGCCTTGAAACTAAAAGTTGATCTAATCATCAATGCTTAACACATGATGCTTATCAACATTGCGACAAAGTCTATGATAGGCATGGAACAAGTATCTACAGCTACGAGGAAGAAAAACACCATTCTTATCATGACTCAAAAGCTCTTTGGCGGAGGAATTACTTCATCATAGAACATGCCAATAGTGGAAAGACCTCCAAGTAAATTCAAATCCTATAAGGAAATTGATTCTTCACCATTGGGAAGATAAAAAGTGTTCGTCGAAGGACTCCAATGTTCGTAGAAATACCGCATGAGCTTAGGAGATTTGTTGTAGATGAAAAGAAAAGTGAAGACAGCATCATAAATTCGAGCTTTCATAAATAAGGATTTGTTGGTCTCGAGAACATCCTCTAGCCATTCCCAATAGCACTTGGAAAAGGAGGGTTCTCTATGGATAGAAAATGGTGAAGACTATGTGAGCTCTTTACTTTGTAGGCGTTGCCCAAGTAATGGCAAAATCCTAGTAGACTTTTGCGAGGGATGAAAAGGTGATCGCAATAATAAGCATTGAGAGTTAAGAAGTTTCTTGCTAGATGAGTTGATGAAGTTGCGAGAAACTTTTGAAGTCCAATTTGAGAGGAATGGAATATCATTAAAAGAACGCCATAATAAAGTAAAACTACCAATGACGGACATTTGGACATGCAAAATGTGAATTGAGCATGCACCATCTTTCGAGTCTTCAAAAATTTTGAGACTTTATTGATTATCGTTTTTTGCAATCTTCAAAATGAACCGTCTTCTTGGATGAATTGGGGTGGCTCAAATCTAGTTGTGCCAAGCTTTGAAATTCTAGGATATAAGGAGTTTTGAAGCTAATTTGATGAAAATTCTGAAAAAAAAATGGTGAAAAATAATAAAAAAATAAGAAAAAAATTGACAGAAAAGCTCTACGAGGAAAAAAAAAGGGTGAGCACGTAGGCCGGTATTTGGGATTTTCTATTTTGCATGAGAATGAGCCGCTTCACAATTAATTATGCATGAATATAAATACGCATTAGAAAAAAATTCAAAAAGAAAAGTAGCAGATGGACAGCATGTGCACATGAGCTGATATAAGTTCAAGAAAGAAAAGGTTGGTTTCGAAGGAAAAAAAAAAGGAGACTTATGCTCTCGGTGGTGATGTGAGAGGACAAAAGGCATTGACTTAGCATACAAAAAAAATATGAAGATAGTGACAGGCCCAAAGCCATGGATTAAAAGAAGAATTTTTTTTTGGTTAACGTTCATGGATGATTGTGGAGTGATAATCATGCTAGGGGCCACATGAGTTATTTCATGGCTATATACGGGAATGCATTAAACAAACACAGAGTTTAAAGAAAGAGAAGATAGCCGAACCTGTGCAGGGAATTAAAAAAGATGATCTCAAAATTGCCTCACGTTAAATTATCAGTGGGAGGAAAATTGCTTTGTATGACTTGGCAATAGTTCAAGGTGTCTTTATATAAAGATTAAAACCTGTAAATTCACATTATATTAAAATTAAAATTCAATTCTTATTATGATTAAGTTTTTTTTTAAAAAAAATTAATTATATTTAAGATGAAAATTTTTCTAATCTTAATTCAAGTCATATTTGGATAATTTTTTTTAATCCTATTATGATTAAGTTTTTTTTTCGAGTTTAAGATTAAAAATTTCTCTAATCCTAATCAAATTTAGGTTAGATATTCAAGTCCAAATCATATTAGGATAATTTTTTTTTAAGTCCTATTATGATTAAATTGGGATTACAAATTTCTCAAATCCTAATTAAATTGGATTTAAAAGTTTAACTTCAAATTATATTAGGATAAAAAAATTTTAAATCCTAATATTATTTGAATTAAGTTTTTTAAGTTTTTAAAGGCCAATGAATTTATTTTCAAATATTAAATATTTTTTCAGACATAAAATTAAATTTTTACAACACTCTTTAAATTTTTCGAGATATGTCCACTTCATTAAATTATGTTGACAAGTCTCGAGGGGACATTTGTAGATATGTAAATTTTTATAAATTATTTTTAGACCAATAAAATATTTTCAGTCTATTAAATAATTTAATTAGGCTAATTACATATCTTAGTCTAATAAATTTATAAAGATTTTGGACCAATCAAATATTTTAGTTTTTTATCTTAATTAAATTATTTTAATGACCAATCAAATTATTTCAAATATGTCATTAAGATAATGATAAATAGATAATAATTAAAATTATTATGTATTTGAACAATGATGTGATTGAGCCAATCAAATTACATCAAAAGTAGTTAAAATCAATCCTATCACTAGAGTTATAAAATTTCATAACATCTACGCTACATTTATAAGATGCTTAGAAATAGAGGTGTCTCGCATGCTTCAAATCATACACAACATAAGCATTAAACCTCTGCCAAAATTCTAACTCAAATTCTTTACAAGATTATCAAAGTGTTCTTCAAATTCCTACAAGATCATCAAGGTGTTTTTCAAATTTTACAAGATTATCAAGGTTTTCTTCAAATTCTATAAGATCATTAAGGTGTTTTTCATCAAACTCTTCATCAACTTCATAATTGTTTCAAGATCAAGCTACAAAGACCTTGAAACACGTGGTTGTTGCGAGATTGAAATCAGATTATCCATATTTTTGTAATAAGAATATTATTAGAGATTATACTCCACTTTTCTCAAGTTCAATAAAGTTCTCAATTTGTTCCTCCAATTTTTTTGTATGATTTTTCATACACAAAATTTGTGATATTAACTTTTAAAATATTGAAAGGTTGTTTGTATATTAAATAATTATTTTTTTTATTTTTAATTAGTAGATGATTATATCTTAATATTTTAAATAAAAACTTAGTAAAATTTTACTGATAATTTTTAGTAAACTTTTTTTCATTTCTCATCGATGGGCTAGTTTTTTTCTTCCACGTACTATGCACGTGATTAAAATATTTATTAAATATTTAATCTATTTTAATTTTATTTATATTTCATAAGGTATAAATTATTATAATATAAATGCAATAAATTGAGAATAGTTACAAATATGTATTATTGATTCATACAGAACATCTATTATATTTTAAGAATTATTATAATTAATTAATATTAATATAAAAATAATTGATAGTTAATTAGATATTTATATTAGTGATAAAGTTAAAAATTTATATATGAAAAAATAAGAAATATAATATAATTATGAGATATAAAAATTAATGTTGTAATTGTTACAGCAATATTATTTATCTATAAATAATTAAACAAATTTATAGATCTGAGATAGATATATTTTATGAGATAAATTAAAATTTTAAATTGAAAATTAGATTAGTTGAAATTTAAAAAAATTAATTAAACGAAAAATTATTATTTTATCCTACCTATGAATAAATCTTTTTTAATTGATTAAAATTCATCTTTTTCAAAATAGTTAAATTCTTTTAGTCACTTAAATATAGCATATATAAATAAAATTGTTATCAAATAAGTTATTTTTATCAATTCATTAATTTTTTTAGTTTTTCTATAATTTTTTAAATCTCTTTAATTATATGTATTAGAAATACTAACAAATTATATAATAAAATATAAGTTATAATTATTGATTAAGTACGTTATAAATAAGAATTTCTGTAAAATATTCACATATGCATCTTATACTTATTTAATAATTTATGCATTTTATTTAGATATGATGATAATTATAGTAAAAAAAAAAAACATAAAGCAAGCACTTTTAACTATTTTTATTGGAACTTTTGAATTTTTCAAAAAAATTTAAATTTTATCTAATAAAAATACTAAATAACTATTTATCTTTTTATATTTGTAGGATCTACTAATAAAAATATGATATTAAAAGGATTTAACATCTAATTTTTATTGGAACTTTTTTTTAAAAATATTATATAAATTCATTTCATCCTATTTAAAACAAATTTAGAAATATTTCATATTATTCTATATAAAATTTTGCTTTTTCTACTCACTCTCAAAATAAATAAATAAATATTATTTATTTATTTATCCATCTCATCTTAATTTATTACATTTAAATAAATATTTATTAATTTTTATTTTGAGAATGGCTAAAAAAAGGACAAAATTATATATAATGAAATGAATTAATTATTTAAGGATTTCTAAAATTTTTTAAATGGGACAAAATTTTTATAAAAAAATTTCATAAAAAATTAGATGTGAATTATTTTAAGGGTAAATTACTAAAAGCCCCCTGAAGTTTAGTCAAATATATTAGTCGATCCTTCATTTTTAAAAAAAATATATTATGACACCCCTAAGGTTTGTTTCCGTTATCTCTTCGTTATCTTTTCCGCCAATTATGGATTAAAGTGTAATTTTGTAATATAAAATATTTTTTTAATTCTCAAAGTTTTGTCTTTCTACGATTTATACCTTTTTTTTTTATTTATTTGCCATTTGTATCACTTAAAAAAATCACATTAAAAACAAATTATCTTATTTTAAAATTCTCATATTTTAAAAAAAAAATTATATAAAACAATATTTTTTCATATTTCAAATTACAAATTATGATAAAAATATTATGATAAGATTATGATAAAATTTTATTATAAATTTTTTTAATTTAAATAAATTTTAGATTTTATTTTTTTGTTAACTTATTTGGTTGGATCTTCCATTAATATCAATAATTTTGTCTTTTTTACCACTTATCAAAAATTTGAATTTCTTAAATTATTTAAAAATTTACTCGCTAATTATATTATGGAAACTTATTTAAAATAATTTAATTTAAATTTTTAATTATGAGTGAACCTAAATGCAAAAGTTAACATTTATGAAGGATCTGATTAAAAAAAAAAAATATCAAACAATATAAAGTTTATATAAGCAAATTTTATATTGTTGATAAAATAGTGGCTTTAATTCAATTAGCTTTCCTTTTGTTTCGATAGCTTTTAATTTTTTATTTTTGATTCAAATAAAATAAAAATGTTATATTGTTTGGTAATTTATTTGATCAAATCTTTCATAAATGTTAACTTTTGCATTTAGGTTCACCCATAGTTTTTATAATATAAGTTTTAAGTAAATTTTCAAAATAATTTAAGGAATTTAAATTTTTTGTAAGGGGTAAATCTAAACAAAAATATTGATATTTATGGAATATTCAACCAAATAATTTAGCAAAAAATATAAAATATAAAATTTATTTAAATAAAAAAAATTGTAATAAATTTTTATCATAATCTTATCATAATTAATATTTTTATCATAATTTTTAATTTAAAATATAATAAACTTTATTTTATATAACTATTTTTATTTTTAAATATATGAATTTGAAAATAATATAATATATTCTTTAAAATGAAATTTTTTTAAAAGTGATATAAATGAAAAAGGGATAAGTACAATTTTGTACCTTTCACCTTTTGCCAAAACTAGTCATGTACTTTTTTTTGACATTTAAGTACCATGTGTTTCATAATATTTTACATTTTAATACCATTCTAACAATTATTGCTAAAAAAAAATATGTATTCATGTTAAAATAATAAGATTTTTAATGCTAAAATCATACAACGAGTGATATATCATTCAACTAACTACAATAAACTCACAACAAATCAAGTTTGAATGTATTTTTAATTTTTTTATAAATAAAAAGAAATAATTTTTAAAATAAATCTATAATAATTTTAAAAATAACCAATTTGTTAGATTGATCATAAATCGTATATAGAATAAATTTATCAGTAAAATTTAATATTATATCAATATTTTTTTATAAAATAATGATGATATTAGTTAGAAGGGTACTAAAGTGTAAAAAAATAAGAAACACATGGTACTTAAATATCGGAAAAAAAAAACCACAGGACTAATTTTGTCAAAACACGAAACCACGTGGTACAAAATTGTACTTATCCCGATGAAAAATAAATAAAAAGGGTATAAATGATAAAAAAAGACTTTAAAGATTAAAAAGAAATATTTTATGTTACAAAAAGCAAACTTTTAGCCTATAATTGACGGAAAAGTTAACAGAGAGATGAACTAATGTAATGGAAACAAACCTCAAGAATGTCATAATGTATTTTTCAAAAATGAGGGATCGACTAATATATTTGACTAAACCTCATAAGGTTTTAGTAATTTACCCTATATTTTAATATTGTATTAACATTAGTAGATTTTATGAGTATAAAAAATAAATGATTATTTAAAATTTTTATTAGATAAATATTAAAAGTTTTTGAAATTTTTGTGTTAAAACATTCTTCAATTTATTTAGGGGTAATTTTGTTTTTTTTTTAATCATAATTTGTTATAAATGTTTGGGGTCTATCTAATATTTTTCTTAATGCATGTTAGTAATAGTGAACCTCATTAACAGTGAGAATTAACACTGTTTATAAGAATAACTTAATTATGTAATTTTCAGAATGACATGAGATTAGGGCACAATATTAGAAGTGTTTTTATACTTTTCCCTTTCAAATTTGATCCTTTAAGAAGGAGAACACTAACTTTTTTTTTGACCATCCAATAAGAGTTAGCAATCCCAAATACTTCGGACAATAGCCCACAAATCTCACATCCAAAAGTAGGGGTGCAAATTTCAGCCGAAACCGAATAATCGAACCAAATCGAGCGGTTGAGTTTGGTTTTGGTCAGTAATACTTTTAAAAATATCGGTTTCTAAAAATGAAACTGACCAAAAACTGAATAAATTAATAATATATATTTTAGGATGATAAAAGAACAATGGTTGTTTCAAATGGTAAGTGCACAGATTTGACACCTTTCCACCCACAGTTAGGGGTGTGCAAATGTCGGTTCGGTTTAAAAATGCCTAAAACCAAATTGAACATAACCTATATCGGTTCGGTGTAAAAAATTCCTAAAACCGAATTGAACCGAACTAAACTTTTTCGGTTCGATTTGGTTCGGTTATTTTTTCTTATTTTATTTTATTTTCACTTTTTATTTTTAAAGTTATTTTATTTATGTAATTTTACAATATTCTAATAAGATTTATAAGATATATTAATGTTAATTTTTTATATTTATTTTATTTATTATTTTTTTAAAAAAATCAAATGAACCTATTCCCTACAATATATTTAAATACATTTTGTTAGAAGTTTTTTGGTAGTAAATAATTTTATTAAGAGTTTTATATATTTAGAAACTAAAATTATTAATAAAATTTAAAATATTAGTACTAAACCAATCAAACTGACCTATAAATATATATAAACTTTTAAATATACAAAGAATTCGGTTCGATTCGGTTTAATATATTTTTTTACTCTGAAAACCGAATTAATATTTTATTTCTAAAAACCAAACCAACTGGTTCGGTTGGGTTCGGTTTTTAGTTATTTTTGCACACCCTTGCCCACAGTAAGCGCACAGATTTGGCACCTTTCCACCCATAGTTCGAGTTCTTTTTTTTTTTTTCATGGAAATTCATGAAAAAAATTCCCATTCAAATGTCCATGCGCTTGCTTGGACTCAAACGCCTGGCCAACTAAAGTTTTACAAGCGGCTGATTTTTGATATTTGCTTTGACATTATTTTTATTAGGAAGATTCTATGGTTACTTGATTTTTCATTTATTGTTTTTTTACTTTGTGTTTATCACTATTAGATAAGATTGCATCAAATAATCCAACGGTGATTATCAACAAAGTAAATGTTACTTTGTGAAAGACAAAGTAACTGTAGACTACACCTTTTTATTATATTGGAATAATCGATAACCGCACTGAAAAACCGATGTAAATATGGGTTCGGTGTCAGTTAAAACTTGGTGATTTTTCGGTTTCTGTCGATTCGGCAATTCACTGATGCACACCCCTGACCAAAAGTGATTGAATGGCAAGCCTTTTTGATATCCTGCCGAACTACCCAAAATTTTTTATGTTATCACAACTGGCTTTTTCTATAATTATTTATGTTGTGGTACTCCAAGTTGCTTTCTCTTTAGTTTAGCTTTACACCGATACATTGATTATAAAATAAAATATTTAGATTATTTAAATATTAAATGAAGTAAAGGTTGTGCCATGTATGAATCTATAGATTGTTAAAAAAATTAAATACAAAATGAATAAAACAAGTAATTTTTGTCTTGTAACAATAAAAAAATTATCCAATTGAAATATATTTTTAAATTTAATTAATTTTTTTTAAAAAAAGAGGAAACAGAAAAATCAACGAGAAGAGAAAAAATCAGAAGAAAATAAAAATAAAAAATAAGGAAAGAAAAAAAGTTGAAGATGATGAAAAAATAAAAATAAAAAAGAATAGGAGGATAAGAAAAAATAAAGAGAAAAAAAAAGAGATGGAAAAAAATAAAGAAAAATAAAAATAAAAAAAAAAAAAGGAGCATACAAAAAAATAAGAGATAAAAATAAAAAAAGGAATAGTAAAAAAATAAAAAATACGGTATATAAGAAAATAAAATAGGATATGAAATATATATGAAAATAAAATTAGACATGGAAGTAATAAATGAAAAGTCGAAATTTTTAAGTAAATAAAATTTAACAATGGGTCAATTTTTTATAATTTTTCTTTTATTTTTTATATTGAGAAAATTACATAAGTAGTATAGTTTCAAAACTTATTCACACAAAATATCCTCTCCTTTTTAATTAATTATGCATGTACCCTTTGTATTTTTAAAAGTGCATTTTTTTTTATTTGGCTTTCAAGTTTGCCCCTTTTTCTTATTCCCTGTTTGACTGCGTTTTTTTGCTGTGTCTTTCTTTTTTTTATTATTATTTTCTTTTATTTTTTCTATTCCTCATTTCTTTCTTTTCTTTTTTTATTTTCTCTTCTTAATTAATTTTTCTTTTCTTTCTCCTATTTCTTTTTTAAAAATTTTTATTTTCTACTTATTTTTCATTCTTTTCTGCTTTTTATTTTTTTCTATTCCTTATTTTTTAATTTTTATTTTGTACTTATTTTTTTCCTTTTTTTCTACTTTTTATTATTATTATTTCTTTTTTCTTTTATCTTTTTTTATTATTTTTTCTTTTCTTTTTTCTATTCCTCATTTTGTCTTTTCTCTTTTTTTAAAAAAATTTTTTCTCATCTTTTTCTTTTTTTCTTTCTTTTCTATTATTTTTTCTTTTCTTTTTGTTATTCCTCATTTTTTAATTTTTATTTTAGTTATTTTTCCTTCTTTTCTGCTTTTTATTTTTTTTTTTCTATTCCTTATTTTTTCCTTCTTTTCTACTTTTTATTATTATTTTTTTCTTTTTTCTATTCCTTATTTTTTATTTTCTACTTATTTTTTCCTTTTTTTCTACTTTTTATTATTATTTTTTTCTTTTATCTTTTTTTATTATTT
>CATIWO010555357.1:0-10715 GCA_949673435.1 Macaranga tanarius | reverse complement strand
TTGCTTTCATGTACTCCCAGACATCATCAATAACATAGATACTGAGGATTGGATCTGTTGAAAACTCCCTTAAAATTTGCAACATTCTGCTGAGATGGACCTCAGAGCCATTCTCATTGCCTGAAAAAAGATGGTTACAAGTGTAATGATGCCACACAATTTTGACAAAGTCATTAAAGTAAAATCCAGAAACAAAGTAAAACCTCTTGGGCCAGATTGAGAGCTGCTGAACTTTTGTGCAATCAAGTGATCATACACCAATTCTCCTATGGCACGTCTGATGTCTGCCGGATCATCAATGAGTAAATCGTATAAAGGACCCAAGTCATCATCAGGGAGAAGCTGGTGCCTGCAAGAAATCACATGGCCCATCTTTAGGACAAACACTACTGCATAGAACCTGATTGAGTCTAAAAGTTGACAAAAGGTAACCTCAGCAATTGTTTTACAAGTCCAATGGCGCACACAGCTACAGAAACATCAATGTCATCAGCAAGCTCAATCATTCGGACGGAAAATCGTTCAGTAAATAGACAAAGAGTGGGCACATTATCATCGACATCATAAAGACTTTGCAGTGCAAGTATAGATGCTTTTCTTACACCAGCATTCTTGATACATAAAAAGACAGAAGTATTAACATCCTGTGGCTCACAATCATTAAAAAAAATAATAATAAATAAATTATTTAGAGTAACTTACTTTATCATTCAATGTCCATCCAAGGTACTTTAAGTATAAATCCTGCAGGAAAAGTGATGGATATGACAAAATCCACACGCCAAGTGCCTCTATGCATGACATTCGAATGTTAGGATCAATATCTCTGTACCGATGCACAAACAGCCTTCACATAGAAAACAAAAATAAAACAAAAAAAAAAAAGAACAAATAAGATATCAGAATACCATATGTTAGAAAAATCAAGAAACAGGAAATTTATCATACCGGATAATATTATAATGAGAAACATAACAATTCCTACCCTGTAAATATTTTGCGCATCATGTCCTCCAACACCACTATATTCTCATGAGTCATAGATAACCTTTTGTTCAGTGACTCCACACGAGGTCCATCAGTTCGTTTCTTTATTTCAGCATTTAACTGTCTCTGAGTAGTTTCTCGCTGTGCTCCTAGAGTTTTAGCAACTGTTATGAATGACGTCACAAGTTGAAGGCCCATCATAGAAGCAATTTGACGGTAAACTCTTGGAGGAGTACTGCATTGTGTTAGCACCATAAACTAATTATTTCATGAATTTAGCTGCAACTATGAGACATAATCACAGAGGGAAAGAGAGAGCTGACCATGATAATGCTATTATGTAATCCATGCATTTATCAAATAAAACCTTATCGAACAATGGCCCATTCTGGCATTCAACTACGAGATTATCCCAAAACGAGACAAGGTTATCTCTGAAGTTCTTGAAATCCTTCTTCTTTGAACTTTGATAATCTTCAACTTCTCCCTAATCATTCAAAGAGAAGTTAAATTAACGCTCAAGGTGCAAAATAAGAGTGTATCCTATAAATTATTTAGGTTTATTTCCAATAAAAGTATATTTCAAAAGGCAACAGATTGAGCATAATGAAATCAAAAGGAAAGGGTATATTAAATACCTTTCTAGCAAGATTAACAAGAGCAACCACAACATCATCCACGTCAGTCTCATCAAGCAACTCTTCCTTGATATAAAATTTTGCTCCACACACCTGTATAGATGCATGTATTTCATTAGTGCAAAATTGAAGATACTCCCGAACAAACTTATGCGCTAATAGGCAAGAAAGCATATTCTTACAATCTTCAATTATTTTAGGAGGTCACTTATGAATCTCTATTTCTTAATTCCAACTTTCAAATGAAATGATTTTCAATCTTCAACTCTTTAGTTGTTTCATCTTAGTAATTTTGCATCTATCTCTATTTCTATACACAAAACGATTAAAGCATTTAAAATTACCTCAAATAACATAGTCAAGAGTTCAACCATTGCAGGTTTTGGATTCTTTTCATAGTCCTCAACCCAAAGCTTCACAATATGAGGAATATTTTTCCCATTACCTTTGATAACCTCTGCAATAAAAACCAGAGAGCATAAAATAACGCATCTCAGCATTTTGTATTCAAAAATTCAGGTTAAAAAAAAGTGTAAAGCCAGTAATTTATAGTCAAAATTCAACATAAATTTCAAATTTGAACAAACTTTTAAAAAAAAAATTAAAAGGAAGGTACCGATTAAAGTTTGGCCAGAGGACATGTTTGGCTCTGAAGGTCGGTTACGTTTAGCTTTAGGACGAACTTCGTCAAAATCATCCGGCGAAGCCTCACGCTCAGCCTGGCTTGGTCTGTCGTCACTAGCATCGCTCGCTCGCTCTTGAAACTGAGGGCGAGACCTGCTCCTCTTCTGTTAAACAAAAAAGAAATAAATTCAACTGAGAGACAATATGATGCAAGCGTAGAATGAGAGAATTAATACATACAGGACGGCCACGGGAAGATTCTGGATCTTGAGGTGCGTCGTCCATGAGCTAGGGTTTAGAATTGTGGAGAAATTGAAAAATAGAAATGGAAAGTAATTTTTTTTGAGGAAGAAGGGGAAGAGTAGGAGATTTTGCCCTAGTTTTGCTGAAAATGAAAATGGAAAATCTCCCGCCAAACGAATTATCAGCCTTTTAGTCGCTAGCACCTTGTGTGTACGCGTTACTGTATACTATAGTCTATAGTGTAACTGAATCCACCTTTGGTGCTGCACTATGCCTGTTTCGTTTGGATTGAGGTTTTGGGCCCTCAACCTCCATTTTGAGCTTTTATTTATTTATTTGTTTGTTTGTTTGATTTTTTAACTACTTTTTCCGTTTTAGCTGAAGATTTTTTTCTCACATTTATTAAAAAATTTATTCAAATAAATTTAATCTTGAAAAACACTTCAAATATCATTATATTTATTGATTAGTAAATTGATATCTAATTTATTAGGTTAAAAAACATAAAATAAATAAAAATGATATAATAACTCTTTAAATTTTTTAAAGTGATATATAAATTCAAATAAAAATATTTTTCTTAAATAAAAAACATTTTTAATGGAGAAATTATTTTTCTAAAATGGTAAAATACTAAAATGCGATTTTGGAACCATAATCTCAAATGCTTGGAGACTCCTCCGAAAACCGAACCGATCCTATTTGGTTCGGTTTATATTTTTAAAATTTTTGAATTTTTTGAACTGAACTGAATCGATATTTGGTTCAGTTTTATGTAAAAAAAAATTCTATTAACCGAAATAACCGATTTTTTTTATTTTTAATTTTACTATTTCTAAATATTTGTTAAAAATATATACAAATTTAATATAAAAATATAAAAATAATCAATATTTTAAAATTTTCGGTTCGGCCAGTTCGGTTTTCTACCCAAAAAATTTCGGTTCGGTTCTGATTTTTTCAAATTCGGTTATTTCGGTTCGGTCAGAAAATTGCCCAAAAACCGACCGATGAACACCCCTACTTACAATGTCGCTAGTGAGAGAGTAGTCAATTAGTAACTCTTCTCAATAGTAAATGGTAAAATACTAAAATGCGATTTTAGAACCATAATTTCAAATGCTTAAAGACTTGCAATGTCGCTAGTGAGTGAGTAGTCAAATAGTATATTCTCAAGAGTAAATGGTAAAATATCTATTTCCTTTTAGTTTTTTAGATTCTATTATTTTAATTAATTATTTAAATACAATTGGTTTATCCCTCTAACTAGATATGCTAAGTTGGTGGTCGTAGACCATTGTATAACCTCTCTATATATTAATACCATCCATAATAGGTGACATGGCATCCCAACATATGACATGGTACTGATGTGTTATTTTATCATATGATATCACATTGATATGTTGATGATTTATCGCTCATGTGGCAATCGTGTGATACTACTATAGCATCTCTCTTATATACCATATCATGTTAATTAATAGTTTAATTTAATATTTCTAAAATTACTAATTGTAAAAACTGCATATCTTAATTTATTATAAAAATATATATAAAAAATTATTCACTCACCAGCGACCTTGCAAGTCTTTAAGCATTTGAAATTATGGTTCTAAAATCGCATTTTGGTATTTTACCATTTACTATTGAGAAGAGTTACTACTTGACTACTCACTCACTAGCGACCTTGCAAGTCTTTAAGCATTTGAGATTATGGTTCCAAAATCGCATTTTAGTATTTTACCATTTTAAAAAATTAATTTATCCATTAAAAGGTCTTTTATTTAAGAAACATATTTTTATTTGAATTTATATATCACTTTAAAATATTTAAAGAGTTATTACATCATTTTTATTTTTTTTAAGTTTTTTTAACCCAATAAATTAGATATCAATTTACTAATCAATAAATATAATGATATTTTAAGTATTTTCCAAGGTTAATGTCATTGTCGATTTAAAATGAAAGAATTGCCCCATATTATATAATTCATTAATATTTAGATGATATGACCTCCTGTTAAAAAAAAAAATTGCAAGGCCAGCATCATAATGTTATTAATAATATTTACATGTTTCTTACAATATCTCAACTATTCCTTTCTAAAAGGAGTTTAAATTTGTCGGGACCATAATTATAAAATCACCTCAAATTCTAGGCAATATATGCTTAATTCACTTCACTAAGACATTAACCAACCTCGAACACTTTAATATTTAAGAATCATCTCAAACACCTGATGCTGGAATCTGGCATGTTTAATTGTGTTTGCATTTAGTAGCTAAATAGTTCATCAGACAGACTAGATAAAGTATCAAACCATCAGATTCAAAGGCGCTTGAATTTAAATAGATAAACTGGAAGTACATATAAACATTGTGTAATTTAAGTTGCTGGGGCGCAGAGATCATTTCTTTGCTGCAAGAAATCAACACACAGATCGCTCCAGCACCCACTTGAGCAAATGCACAGTCGCAATTTTATAACTCTAACAAGGAATCAGTTTTATATTTCCACCAACAGCACATCACGCATTGGCTACCGATTCAATAATCAACTGGTAACCTTCTGGCACTGCTGTCTGTGTTAGAACGCACTCTGCCAGCGCGGGAACATCAGAGACATCTAAAAACCTTGCCAGAAAGAGGAGCAGATGAAAATCAGAGATTCTTTTCACAAATGGGAGATTCTTTAATCTGTCTAGATGACTCTTCAATGCCCTCTTTGTCACTTGGTTGATTCTGTTCTCCACAGGGAAGGATGATGAAAGAGGACCCTGCATTAATTATGCCATTCAAAAGGTCATTCAAGCTCTCTGGAATATGCAAAGCAAATAAAAATAGACAGTATCATCCCATATTCTGCCCTAATATGATGTATCTTATAAAAATGAACATGGAAAATTAAGAGAATACAAAATTAATGACAGGCAAATGATGCAATCAGATGTTCAGAATTGTTGCTGTTGTTCCTTTTTCATGCTACATCACTACAATAACTATTTTTGTTCCTGTTCTACTCTGCATCTCCGTCACAATTATAACTTCCTACAATGAACCAAGATGGTACAGTGCCTACTCTCGGTTACGTCATATAATACTGACAATGTACCAGAAAATTAGTATCATGAACTTCGACAATATCCTAAGCATTGCAATATCAAAATGGCAAACAAGTATAAACCAGTTTTTATGGTATCTATCATCTCTCATAGAATGTGCCCAACTGTTCAAAATTAAATACGTGAAGTCTGTTTGGATGCTACATATCAGCAAATTGGTCACCCAAAATGCCCACCAGAATAAGGACCTATAAATTATTACGGCAAACAATTCATTTGTGCACTTTGATGAGGTTTCCCTTCGCTAAAATACAAAAATAAGTTCAGACACAGAACCATTGATAAGTAGCTGGGATGCTCCTACTCCAAAAAAAAAAAACATTTATTTCCAGGTACCCTCAAGTGTACCCGGTTTATGGTACATCACAACTTTTTAAATCAAAATCTACAAATGCCTACCACACCTTATGCAGCTTGATTTTAGCACAGAATGGGAACATATGAACAGCATCCAAGCAGGAATGTGTGTAACCATATTCCCAACAGATCCATAAATTTTTTGGATTTCCCAGAGTCATGCATATATTATGCATCATATTCATAGATGCTAACTGTAAATGTAATTCATACCAAAAATTAGGATTGGATCAATCAATCGCAATAATATTAGCGAAGCAAACTTGAGCTCCTATACACATGATTAACTAACTAACTTCTGCCATGATTTGATCGATTCATCTCTCTCCCCCCGAACCCCCTGTTTAAGTGTAGCAGCAAAACATACAAGAAACAATTTGATGGCATGCAAGAAGCCAGGAGGAATAATTTGACTGTGCTTGATCTTTAAAGCAAGAAGGTTAAAAAAAAATTGCACAAAACATAATCTAAGAGAATGGGACTATCATGCAAAAACTATATGCACTAGCAGTTCACAATTCCTAAAGTTATGCGTTCAGGAATACATGATCCATAATTAAGGCAATTTTAGCGATATCTCCGCAGCTCAAAACATGCATCCAATCTTAACCATCAGTATGATAAACTTACAGAATAGCTACCATAAAGCTTATAGCAAAGAGCCAAATAGAACTCATTAAAATAAAGAAACAAAACACATAGAAAAAGATAAGGCAGAGCAAAACGTACCAAATGATCCAAAATCTTAACCACAACCAAGAAAAAATCATTATCAACTTCCTTAACATCTTTCCCACCAACAACAACATCCTTCTTCATTTTAGACAGCTTAGGATCCATATCATCCCCAATCTCTTTCTCAAACCAATCTTCTTTAAACAATCTAATACACATATCACTCATTTGAAAAGCCTCAAAATGCACATCAGCTCCACCATCTTCATTCACTTCAAGCTTCACAACCGCAGTCACCCACTCCTTCAACTCACTCTCAGCATGAAGCTCAGCAGCCTGCAAAACCTCCCGGTTCGACAAGGTGTAATCTTTCTTATCCTGTGTAATCGTTTGTGTAAATATAAACCCGACCCTTCTCATCCCTAACCCAACAGCAATTGCATCCACTAATTTCTCCTCTTGTGGATCTCTCAAAAGCATCAAATTTTCCTCTGTACCCTGCTGAGGCGGCTCGTAGATAAAATTAACCTCAACTTTCCCATCATCCGACGCCGTTCCATACATAAAACCACCTCTTTTAACAGCAAAAACAAGCGTCTCATTAACATACTGTTGAAAAACATTAGCACATTCACGATCAAACGACACCGATTCACAATGCGGATTCTCCTGTCTAGTGACTCTCATCTGTTTAGCAATTAGGTCATCCATGGTCATCTTTCTACCGAACGATCCAGCCGGATTAATTGCCGGTCCGGAGATGGTTCTCTCGCCGTCGTAGGCCAAGAAAACAATGGAGCCGTGGGTGATGTTGATAGCGGAGAGAGGGGTGCTAGGGTTTGACATGTCGGTGAATTTGAGGAGATCAGATGGGGATTTGGCCAAGAGAAGATTTTGGTTAGTGGAGAGTGTTTGGTTCTGGATTGGGATTTTGAGCTGGTTTTGAATTAGGGTTTTGAGTTGGGAGATTGTGATGTTTTGGTTTTCGACGGAGACGCGCTCCAGGCCGTCCCTGCTTCGAATTCTTATCATCATCATCGTTTTAGGGATGTTGGAGAGTGAGAATTGCGTTGTGGGTGCAATCTATGAGGGAAATTTTGGAAGGTATTTATGGAGGGAACTGGGTACCAAGAGTGCAGAGCGGAGCTTTGAGTGTTTGCTTGAAGAGGAAGAAGGTGAAAGAGGAAAAGACAGGGAAAGAATGTGAGAAACGACACCGTTGCACACGTATCCATTTCCTGGTCGAATTATAACTCTACAACACCCAGTTACTAGTATTTGTATTCACCGAGTTAGGCCCAATTGAAATAAACAATTTTATCTTTTTTTTTTTTTAATAAAAAGTAAAATAAAATTTAACATCTTTGAATTTCAATCCATCATAATTTTTTAATTGTAAAATTACTTTTGTACTCTGATTTATGTAAAAATCCGAATGGTTTTTTTTTTTCATGCGTGGTGGCCAAATTACTTAATTATATTGTTAATAATCTAATTATAACTAATTCAATTATAAGGGTAATAAACTAACACTTTGATGTTTGTTTTATTCTATTAGTTTATTCGTGCATTTTCAAAAGTCAACTAAATACCTCCTCATATTTAATTTTATTAACTATTTATCAATTTCGCTAACTAAATATTCTCTCAAATTTACAATCAAAATATCAATCTGATGAGGTATTTAATTAGTGGAATGGGAAATTAGTTAATAAAATCAAATATGAAGGAGTTATTAATTGACTTTTGAAAATGTAATGATGAATTTGAGAGTTTGGCCAAATCTCATAGAGGTGATCATAATTGACTATAATTATAATGAAAAATTAATGGTGGTTATCTTATTAATTAAAACCAAACTAAGTAGTTATCTTATTAATTAAAACCAAACTAAGTAATTACTAAACCATAATATGTTCAAAATTTATGGTACGGTTGAATTTTATTTTTTAAGGTTTAAATTAAAAATTAAAGGTTTGTTGATGTCAAAAATCATAAAGTTTACAACATGTTGTAAATTTATACCAAATTTTAAAAAGTTGGTAAAAGTAGTACAATTTGATATTTTATTTGTAATTATATCATAATTTCAATTTGGTCGCAATTAAAAATTGAAATACATACGTGGAAGCTAATGTAAATTAACGCACATTCAACTAATATTGTTTTTATTATTTTAATTAATATTAGATAATAAATAAACACTATTTTAAAAGTACTTTTCAAATGTTATAGTCAAATCACATAAAATAATTTAATTTTTTAGATAATATTTTATATGAAAAATAATTATATAGATAACAGTGAGTTCCACTTAATTAAAGGTGAGTTAGTCCACATCTGTTTTCACGAATGCATTTCAATTTTTAATTTTGACAAAATTAAAATTATACTATAACTGTAAACAAAATGTGAAATTATGATAGTTTTGTTAATTTTTAAATTTGGTATAAATCTACAACATGTTAAAAATGTTGTAATTTTTAGCATAAGCCAAAATTATATTATATTTAACTTGGCTTACACGCAATACTTGAAGGGAATTATACTGGACTACTAAACCTTCAACATTGGAATTATATTTAGAACAATGTCATTATTCACTTTTTTTTTTTTGTAACTGCATATATAAATATTCATTAAAAAAAAAAAAAAAAAAAAAAAAAGAGAAAAAGACTGAATTTTTGTTTTTATTCATTTCATTCAGGATTGAAAACTAACAAGTAATAATCAAAATGATTACAATAATGTCACAATTCAGTAGCAAATAAAAGAAAAGTACACTTAATTATTACCAAAACACATAGCTAATTAAGTAATTAACTAATAACTCAAGAATTAATGATACTGCATTTCTTCCTGATCTCCCCTTTAGAACCAGTGAGTACCTCAATAGCACCCATCCTCTGCATTGACCGTGCGAACTCTCTAAAGAAAACTATAGAATTGAGCATCTTTCCAGCAATGTTGCTAGCAACCTTGTTTGTCAAAAGTGCTGCATCAGATTGGAAAAGACCCTTGTGCTGCTTAAGAATCACAAAGTAATCATTATCAAATGTTAAAGAGCTGCCAGGGTCCATCTCTACCGTGGTGGTTGTGTCATCAAGACTCCTGCATTTAGTCTTCAAGAACTCAGCGTATGTTGCGTTCAGAGAAGGGTCTTGATTCCCTTTTCCTGTGAAGTTGTATAGCCTATTGCTGAAGAGGTTGCAGTGGCCTACTCCAATGGTGTGTCCACCTACAAATATTTAGTTTCAGATTTGCATTTTTGTTTTCGTATTTTCATGGAGTTGGTGAATGTATATATATATAGATATACCTGATAGTACAACTAGATCATGGACTGTAAGGCCCTTGTTCGTGAAATTTTGCTCGAGAGCAGAGAAATCAGCAAAGGGTGAAGGAATGTTAGCTAAGACTTCAGAAGCTAGTGAAACTCTGCCATCTCTTCCACCAGTAAGCACTTTCCACAGTGGTTTTTTGAACTGAGGCAAAAGGGGAGATGCATTTTATGAAACATTATATATATATATATATATATATTTTTTTTTTTTTTTTTGTCATTTAAAGCCCTGAGGGCTTATGGGAGAACAGGAAAGGGAGGGAGATCAAACCCCGCCCTACTACCTGGATATCCGGTGTTAATCTCACACGAAAAAGGTATTAACCTCACATGAAAATTGTGTAAATCTCACACGGAAAGAGTTTTAAGGTGGAACCACTTAAAGTGAGGAGGGGTACTCGAACCACCCTCTCAACATACTTCAAGAAGGATGTTGCCACTGGATCACTCCCCAGTGGCATTATAAATTTATAATAGTACTTACTTTTAGAACTAATATAATAATAATCTATGTTTATACAATGCATGATGAAATATATAGTGAGCCCACTAGCATAATACATTTGTTTTGAAGGTTATGATTATACCTGGAAGGAAACAGAGTCCCTAGCTGCCAGAGCCAATATGTCAGCACAAGATACAAGTCGTGGACATGCTTCCTCTAGCTGTGATTTTATATCTTCAATAACATCAAATCCTGTCAAAGTTAGGTTTGGAATTGCA
>CATIWO010555268.1:0-18795 GCA_949673435.1 Macaranga tanarius | reverse complement strand
ATATATATATATATATATATTGGTTTGAAATCTGAACCGGTGATTCGGAATTGAAACCGTCAATTCACGGTTTCATATGGAGAGGAACCGGCTCTAAACCGATCCTCCCAAGATTTCGAACCGGTTCAACCCCGATTTCAGATTTGACCAATTTTGGTTCTAAATTTAACCAATCCAATTCTGATTCGGTTCTGAACTAAAACCGGCCCGTGACCACCTAGTTGCAAGTACTTTTGTATCTATCTCGTATTAAGAGACGGTTACAATTGTTATTTGTTTTATTTTATTTTTAATATTACTAAAGAAAATTACTTTCTTAATTATCTCTGATTTATTATATTTTATCATTCAACAAATGAATTTTTTAAGTAGTTTATATATATTCAGATATATTATGCCAAATAGTTATATTTATATGTATTTGGTATTTATTTTATCTATCAATTTAAATACATTTAGTTAATGTTATTAAGTATAATTATAATTTTGTATATGGAACAATCATTTGTATCAACATTCTAAGTGGTTCTTTCTTCTTGATTGTATGAAAAATCTCAAAATTAATGAAGTTAAATGGTAAATTCTTTTTTTACATATTAAAAAATTATAATCCCAACCAAATAATCATTATGATTAGTTGGTAGAAAATAATTTTTTTCTTAAATGACTTATTAAATTTGAGTTGTAATGTGTACAATTATATTAAATTAATTGTTGAAAGATTATTATCATCTTTATAATTCTATTAGAATTGTATTTGAAAATTAGTTAAAGTTGAATAGATATTATTTGGCGAAAAAATTATGATTCCACATAAACTTATCTTTTAAGTTATATATATATATATATATGTAATTTCATGCAAATGAATCAGTAGATTATCATTGACTCATAATATTATCTCAGGTCCATAATATATCTCAGTTTTGGCATTAATCGGCATAATAAATTTAGTTTCTTGTTAATACCTAAAAAGGGACAACAGGTCCAGAGCTACATACTCTCAATCTTTTTCTAGATTTGGTTGTAACACCCGCTCCTTTAACACACGTGTGTATCGTATGAATTTTCATTTATACTTACTAGATAGTTATTTTTAATTAAGGTAAGATGGTGATAGAATTGTAGATAGGGACTTGATTGAAATAAAAATAAGTTCAAGGACTAATTAGGAAGAATAGTGTTTCATTCAGGACCAAAGTGGATATTTGGCAATAAAATATCACAAATTTTGATCTGATCTCCTTCTTATTTACGTGGATATGCAGATGAAAGGGGTGTGAGTTTCTTTAAACACTTGCACTCTTTTCCTTTTAAAGAAAACAAAGGGGTTTTGGTAGAGAGAGAGAAAGAGAGTGGATTGGCTGAAGAAATTGGGAGTTTAGGCATTGATTATCAACCTTCAAGGTTCAAGAACTTCTCTTGGTAAGTAATTTGAATTTTTGATTGAGTTTTGATAGAATTTTAGTTGAAGAAATTCGTGCTCTATTTTTGCTGAAATTTCAACCTCTGTAATTTGGCCATATCTGGAGTTATACAACTCCAATTTGAGCAAGCTTTAATTTTCTGGAAACCATAGAGAGTCCTCTAGGTTTTTTATGTTTTGAACTTGACCGAATTTTAATGTTAGACTTGTCCTTTTAGGCTGAACATTTCAGTGCTCTTAGGATGCTCTGTTTTGAGTTAATTAGATTGTAAAATCCATAATTAATTCTCTACATGTTCAAATTGTATAATTTCAGTTGAAAATGAAAATAGACTCATATATGTTGGGTCTGTATAAATTTCGTGATTTTAGGATGAGTCTACAAATTATGGTGGTATTTTGAACTTAAGGTATTGAATCTGCCTATAGCAGCGGACTCAGACACGGCCATATACAAACTCTACACGGCCGTGTATAACCTGAAAATTTTAGCCTCAGTATTTTTGACATAACTGGAGTTATAGAACTCCAAATTGAGCAAGGTCAGATGATCTGGAAACTTCAGAGTGTCCTTTACAACTTTTGTGTTTTGTACCAGAGGTTATATTGTTGTTAAGATTGTTTAATCTGGCCCAATATTTTCTTACTCAACCCGTCACTTGTTTTCTCTGTTTTACCCGAGTTGCATCAAAAGTCCATAATTAATTCCACACACATTCAAATCAAGTAATTCTAATTGAAATTTGAAGTAGACTTATAGGTCTAGTTTCAATAATATTTTTATAAATTTTGGATGTGTGTGTGAATTATTTGAATGGGTTGAACCTTAAGTATAGAGTTGCACCTAGTAGCATTTTGTTGAATTAAGTGCAAATAGCATGTTTGCCTTGTGAATTGATGTATGAATTGTGTGTAGGCTTTAATAAGGATGTTGGAGATCCTAATCACTAGGGGAGCTTTGTTTTTGAAGGAGTTGAAGGCTTGAGGTAAGTAATTGTTAATTCAATGCTTACGTATAGTAATTTTCATAAAACTATAATTAATTAACTAGATTGAGTGTGATTGCCACCTTAATGGCAAAATTGATGAGTATGTGATTATATTAATGTGAGCAAGCATGATATATATATATATATAATTGTGAGACCATTGAATGGTAAATTGAGCATAGGTATAATGAATGGTGATGTTGGTACCTTCGAGGTACAAGCCACATAGTGTGGTATGATATAGATATATAATGATGTTAACATGAAGTAGCATGATGATTATATATGTAATATGAATAAGTATGATGGTTAAATGTTGAGATATGGAAACCACTTGAGGTCGTGTAAATATGGTATGATGTTATAAATGTGTTGTGTTGTGAAGATAGTGAACATCATGCATATTGCATTAGGTGAGAAAGAAATGTGGGTGGAGATTAAGCTCCACGATCTGAGCTTAGATGTGGCCATTCTGATATGCGCATAAATATATATAAAAAAGTTGGGAGATTGAAAAATTTCTCGATAAAAGTTGGGAGATTGAAAAACATCTCGAGAATGGGCCACGGAATGATGGAAAAGAAAAGAAAAGCAAAGTGAGAAACATAATCATACATTCATGCATTATGGTTGTTTATATTATGTTAAATGTGAATTTGATGTATGATTGGGTGTAATATTTATGATGGCCGTTGCATACTTGATGTTCAGGATGTTGGTGTGTTATGAATTTAATATGGATTTGCTTGATTAAATGCTAGAAATAATGTGCAGATGAGCAACACGGGCTGAGACACGGGCGTGTATCAGACCGTGTATTTTTAACACGGTCTGGTTGATATGGAACATGGCCGTGTATCATGGAGCAAAAATTGGCAGTAGCGAACACGAGGATATACACGGGCGTGTCCCGTGGCTATGTTCTTCTGTATGTATTTAATTATTTTCACTGCTAAATATACGGGCATAGACACGGGCGTGTCTAAGACTGTGTATTTATACACGGGCGTGTCTCAACATAAAGTTAATTATACATGGGCGTGTATAAATGCGTGTACTGTGTAACTTATAGGGAACATGGGTTGGAACACGGCTGTGTACCAGGCCGTGTAGACCAATTTGAACTATTTTAATTTATTTCTCTTAATTAGTTCTTAAGAAGTATTATATGTAATCTTGTTTTATCAATTGCTTATTAAGTCGCAAGCTCATTCCTTTGCAATTGTGGCTTTACAGGTGAGTTAGTTAAGCTTGAAGTGAATTCTGTGAGAGCTCAGGTGGGTCAAAGGCAAACTTGGTATCAATATCTCCATCCTCATGATCATCATCATCATCACATTCAAGCATTTTGCTTTTAAGCAATATATTTATATTGATAAAACTTATATATGTACACTAAAGTACACTATGTATTAACATGAGTTTTCAATTTAAATGTATGTCTCTTATTTGATAAAAAAAAAAAACATTTTATGCTACATGTTATTATGTCATTGGAACACTTGTATGTGGTAGCTACAGGTTGCTATATTAGTCCTTCAATACGCAACAAAATAGGCCTTTTCTATTGCACAGAAATGGTACTTGGATCAATATCTAATCACTATAATGTGGTCCAACTCCATATATGGTCAATCAAATTCTTTGTTCAAAAAGGAAAAAAAATCAAATTGTTCATGGAATTAATTTCTTGAAAAAATTTATTGAAAGTTATGTAGCCATTTTCATGTTCCAAGATTCACAATTAAGAAATGAATCACAAGAACCTGTAGCAAAGGGGAAAAAAGAAACAAAAAAAAGAAGACAGAATAAGCAGTGAGACATTAAGGTAAACGCAACAGAAACTCAAATCATAATCACAAAGAACTTGGAGGACTAATTTAACATAAATACTGTAAAAGCTGTGCTCAAGCCAGACCAGTCTCTAGCTACCTTATGAGTTCATTAATTAATTACCAGCAAAGCTCAAGCTATATATACGTACACAAGAGTACTAAAAGCTGCATACAATACACTTGTGATTAACAACAACAACATTAAAAACCAGCATTAAATAACAACAACAAAAACACTCAACCGGCATCTGAAGGATTAACAGTACTGTTTCTGGCATAGGAAGTAGTAGAAGAAGAAGTGCTGTTAACAGCAGAAGTAATAGTTTCAAGCATCATGGTTTTTACTAGCTTCTTTTTCTTTGGAAACACACTCCCACTTTTGGATTTGAGCCATGGCCCTGTCTCTGAATCCACTATCTCCTCCTTTTTGGCTTGCCTGATCACTTCTTTAGATGGGTTCTTCTGCTTCTCCTCCATCTCTGCTGCCTCTCTTAATAATATTCAGCAAAAGAAACTGTGATCACTCAAGTTTTGTTTAGAGGCGTGTGAATGCTAACCTCTGTCTCCTTCATGTTATTTATAGTGCTTGGGGCTACGTTCTTTCATTGGTGGTAGTTTTCATGCTAGAAAATCTTGTCTGCTCCAAGTATATGTATGATTTTTTTATTCATTTTAATTAATTCATCATATGATTTTATATCGGTTAATTGCCATACATTTATAATAATTTTATTTTTTAGTATATTTAAAATTAAATTATATTTTTATTCAAAAATAATTATAATTAATTAGTTAAATTTTTATTAAAAATAAACAAAAATAAAGAGCAATATCAAAAAAAATTGCTTTGAATATTCTACTAAAATTTTAAAGCTTCCAATTGAGCCAAATAAATTTCATAAAAGGATCTCTAATTGTGTGTTTTTATATAAAAAACTCAAAACTTTAATTTTTTTCTAAAGAAATTTAAACTTTTTGTCACATAAATTGAAACATTATTTAATATTTCCTTTTTTGAAACAAATTTTATTTAATATTTTCTATCCAATTAGATATATACATGAGAGACCACATGGAGAAATACAGAACTTCGCCTTTGGATTTTTCCCTATAAATTTTCTACCATTTATTTAATTTGTTTTAGAGAACCAACTGTCTTTGTCCCCTTACGAAAATTGAATTCTTCTGATCCAATATATATATATATATATATATATATGAAAATTCTTTGATTCTACTCCAATTTCTCATTGCCACTTCATGCAAAGACATTCTCCACCCATTAATATATTTGTTTAAGCAATCTAACTCATCAATAAAATATGGAGTAATGTATATGTAACTAACTCATTATTAAATATTTTAATATTCTAATTTTTATCACATCAATGTCAATCATAATCATAGTATATATATATATTTCATAATTTGTTCTCAAAAAAAAAAAAAAAAATTCATTCAAGCTAAGCATTTAGCTAGTAACCCCACAATTATAAACTCAGTCAAACAAAAAAGAATTCCTGATCAAGTAGTGGCCGAAAGAAATCAATGCCTTTAGAATAAATGAAAAATAGATTAGAAGCATAGAAGAAGTTTGACCCAAAAGAGAAAACAATGAGTTGCATATATGGAGATAAATTATCACATGCAAGAGCCTTGTGACGCCATGGAAAGAGGAAGTTGAAGCTCAAATGAGTAAATGATGCTAACTTTGATGGTCAAAAAAGTTCTATACAACAAACACAGAGAGTGTGAAAGTGATCATAAGAATCCAATAACCATTCAAATCGTGAAACTCGAGGGAATTTTTGGTCAACCAACACATTAAAAGCTAATTTAAGGAAAAGAATAAAAGTGATTTCAACATTCTTTTATTCTTTGCAATGCCTGAAGCTCCAGCTTAGTCAATTTTTTTTCATGTGCCATGTAATTAAGAGCCTTTGGATACTTTCTGTTGTGAGTTGAATTTTTTCAATCATGAGCATAGAAAAAAAAAAGGAGGAAAGGTAGTATATGAAGTGTATTTTATATTTTATATACTAAGTAATTGTTAGTTATTTTAATTATTTAATAATAATATATATGCATAATATGTAAATACAAAATATATCAAAAATATTAATAATTCAATACGAAATATCACAACTTATTATTAATTTTTAAGTAATGATTTATGTCACGATTACAATTAAAAAATTGATTTCCAAATTTACACAGGTCATGATAAACTGTTGTTGTTGCTATTAGCAACATAAAAAGTTACCTTAATTTATTCTAAACATAAAAGGCATGACTGAATTATTATGACAAATTAATTAACCAAAACAAAATGCATTAACAAAACAATTGCACAATAGCCATTGAATGTGTATAGTACCATTTTCATAAATCCTAGGGCTAAGACAAATCTGCTTGCATGTGTATATGTGATGATATTGATTTTGTGATTATAACAAAGGTTCAAATTAGTGGCTATTAATTATTATTTGGCTTCTTGTCATCTGGGATGACATTCAAACAACTTAATTATCTCAACGGTAATGCTTTGTTTTGCGGGCAACAACAGCAATAATCTGTCGTGACCAGCACAAAATTTCTATTATATATATATATATATATATATTTTAAAAAATATTAGGTCTATTGGTATCAAAAATCACAACCTTTTTTACTTATTGGAAGTTTATACCTAATTTTAAAAGTTGACAAAACTAGTACAATTTACAATTTTATTTACAATTATAACCTCACTTTGATCAAAATAAAAAAAAAAAAATAGATACTATTAATCTTCAATTACAATTACTCAACATAATAAATTATAAAAATATATCAAAATTAATTAACAAAATAGCAAAATCAACTCCAAATTTTAACAAATTTACATGTCCACCTCAACTTTTAAGTGTCTATTTTTTTTTTTCAATTTTAACCAAAGTGAGATTGTGTTATAATTGCAAATAAAATTACAAATTGGGCTAGTTTTACCAACTTTTAAAGATAGGTATAAAATTACAATAAATAAAAAAGATTATGATTTTTGGCATCAAAAGACCTAAATATTATGATAAGATTGACAATTTATTTATTTTATATCATTTTACAGATATCTATCACCACCCTTATCTTAATTTTCTACCATTATGGAAATCATCTTTTATATAAAATTGCAATAAGTATTTGACCAGCTTGTGTTTAACTTAATTAATAATACTGCAATAGTGAACGTTGTGCTCATTAATGAAGCAACATAGTTTTATTATTACAGAAATTTTTTACTTAAACGGATTTTATAAATATATTTAATTTACATTATAAATTACAACAATTTATATTTACGTAAATAAACATTTTCTGACCATTACAAGTGCTTTGTCTTCTTTTTACTCATTTTTGTTCAGAGTAATTGAAGCCTTTTGATTGTATTGGCCTCAGATGCTCTATTTACTTTTAATCTAATAAACTAATTAAACTGTTCCCATTATCTCTGTGACAAAAGCCTTGTGTAGCCTAAATTTAAAATTAAACACATTTAAACAAATTTAGTAGTTTGACTGGGATTGAAATTAAAATCCACTAACCTTATGATTAATTTTTCTGTTCCCATTATTTAAAAAAACAAAAACAAAAACAAACTAGTCTTGTAATCATGGAGATGCTGGATTATATTATTACTATATCTTAAAGTTATTGATGGTCTATGCTGTCAAATTTCAATAAAATCAAGATTACGTCCTTTTTATGGAACCGAGCAAAGTCAAAGTTCATGACGTTGCTCTTTTATGCTAACTATTATTCATCACACAAATAATCAAATAACAAAAACAAAATTGATGGAAATTTATATACAAGACGTGTTGAACACATGATGTTGCTATTATTATGGTTCCATGAGTCAAAATTTTCCTTTTTTTTTTTTTTGATAAATAATGGCTAAATTTTCAACCTAGAACTACTCGTCATTACCTTCCAATATAAATTCAACAAATATTTACATGATAGACGTAAGACTTATCCAGAAAAATAAAATAAAATAAAAAGATCAAATAATAATTATTTTTCTGCTATATATACATAACTAAAAATAATTATCTGTAAAGTAGTTGTATATGTTAACCATATCAATATCTATTGTATTTATTGTAACAACTATCTAGCGTACCGATAGGAATTTCATTTATTAGTTTAAATTTTGAATTAGCTCGTATCTTAGCTTATATTGTTTATCTTTAGTATTTATACTGTTGTATGTAATTAGTATAAATATCTCATATACACCAACTATTTAATAATAACAAAAAATCTTTTCTCAATTCATATTATTTGCACTTACATGGTATGAGAGCATTGCATTCAACATGTCATCTTCTTCAAATATTATACCAACCACTACACTTCCTGTTACAATCACAATTAATTCAACACCACCAATAGCCACTACTACAAATTAAAGTTTTTCTATTAAGCTATCATCCCGAAATTATCTAACCTGGAAGACACAATTTCTTCCTTTACCTAATTATCAAAATATGATGCAATTTGTTAATGGTACAATCCAACCACCACCAAAAACCATTCCCTAATCAACCGAGCCAACACAAAATATACCAAATCTAGCATACATTAGCTGGTTTCAGAAAGATCAATTACTTCTTTCTTGGATATTTTCATCTTTTTCTGAAGAAGTTTTTCCTTATGTCATTGGACTTGATTCATCCTTCAAGGCTTGGAATGCATTAGCAAATGCATTTGGTTTTGTATCTCAGAACCGTCAATTTCAACTCCATATTGAATTGCAAGAACTCAAGAAGAATGATATGAGTATTTCTCAATATCTTCAACGTGCCAAAGCACTAGCTGATGAACTAACAACTGCAGGAAGGGCTCTCTCACCTGCTGAATTTAATGCTATCATATATAGAAATTGATAAATATGAGAATTATCATGTTCCTATGATTATGAATCTAAGTCCTGAAAGAACTCTGATCAACATGGCTAAAGAGACCTAATTGGTAAGGAATTAGGACTTTCATGATACTAATCCAAATAGGACTAGGTATGTCCTTCTTATGCCTATATATAGGCTCATATCTTTCATTATTTGATTATCTTGAATAGACTTTCTCTAACTTAAGCATCGGAGAACCTACGGATCAGAGATCCTAGGCTCATCCAAGGTTTTCTCTTGTGTTTGTAGGTTTGGAGGAGGTTGGCATTCATCAATTGGCGCCGTATGTGGGAAAAATAATATTTCCCAAATCACATTCACCGAGGTTCTTTACACTAATTCATGGCTAACACGCCAGATCCTGCGTCTGGCCAAAGTGGAGTACCTACCACTTCCTTGGTTGTCAGTCACACACACTCGAAAACTTCTCAAGGCAATAATTCACATTCACTTGGATTGGAATCATTGCCATTAACAATCACCACTCAACCAGAAATAACGTATGGTATATCTCCACCATATTATGCTTCTTTCCAGCATATGTCCAGATCGAATCCAACCATTCTTTTTCCAAACTCTTCAGAATTTTCAACTCCACCTAATATGGGCGGCACAAGTTAAACTCCTTCACCATACAATCTACCACCACTAGTTAAAGAACAAATAATGCAGAGCCTCAACGCTCAGCTTCAGTTCATTCAACAGCAAATTTCACTTTTTTCTCAGGGACCAAACGTTGCATTAATTACGGGAACATCTACCCCCAGATCGACTCCAGCTATAGGAGTCAACAATGATAATCGATTCTCGCTGCGTGAGGAACGAGAAGAATCTAGGAAAAATAGAAACAGGAGACAGGAATCCATTTCAAAGAATGAATCAGAATCCGATTTCCCTAGGAGAGCTGACTTCAATCATCAGTTACGAGAAGTATTACACAAAGCTCGTACAAGACCTGACGAAATAGAGGAATTCATACTAGATGGAAGTACTCCATTCGTTCATAGCATCATGGCGACCTTAATACCAATAAAATTCAAGGTCCCACAGCTAGATCAATATGACGGAACTGGTGACCCTATCGCGCACGTCTCAATGTTTCGCACAAACATGATGTTGCAGAATGTTAATGATGCGATCATGTGCCGAGTTTTCCCCACAACTCTGACGAACACAGCTCAAAGATGGTTCCACAGATTGCCAAAAAATTCTATATTTACTTTCGAAGAGTTAATCGAGCAATTTAGAGCTCGATTCATTACCAATATTCCACCAAAGAAAAGCATCAATAATTTACGACTCTGTAAACAATATGATAATGAGACACTTCGAAGCTATCTTGACAGATTTAATAAAATCACCATGCAAATCGAGCACTTGAGCAACGAATCAGCTATAAATGCTTTGCAATTCAGAACTAAGTTGAGGAAGCTTCGGGATAAGATAACAATAAAAAAACCCCAAACTTTCCCGAAAGCAATGGCAATTGCAACTAAGCTGATCGATTTAGATGAGGATAGAAGAGACATGCGAAAAAAAGACGATGAAAGGGGTCCAAAAAGAAAAGAGGAGAGAAAAGAATCAAAACGGGAGTATGGTTCCAACAAATAGAGGAGTGACGATAAAAGATACGCCCCCTTAACGCTCCAAGATTAGAAATACTAATGTGGATTAAGCAAAATGGTATAAACATACTAACCCCATGAAAGTTTAACCCACTCTATGGAAGTAAAAGAGACAAGAATCGATATTGTAGGTACCATCATGACTATGGCCATGACACAGATGAATGTCATGACCTCAAAATAGAGATAGAACGAATGGACAAAATAGACTCTTTAAGAAAGTTCACAGAAGACTACCCAAAACGAACTAGAAGTTCAGAAATTCACCCTGAATATCAGGAAGACACAAAGAAAACTCGTAAAGAGGTTTCGGGAGTCATAAACATGATAATAGGTGGCGAATCATCAACAGGAGGCAGAAAAAGACCGCAAAAGGAGGAATACATAGCACGAACCAACGCTTCTACCCCAATGATCACAATCACACTAGAAGATGGACTACACGTCAAGCAACCGTACAATAACGCACTAGTCATTAACGCGCACATAAAAAATTACCTAGTAAGGAGGATGCTTATAGATAATGAAAGTGCAGTCAACGTTCTAACATGGGAAGCATTCCGAACAATGGAAGGTTCATCAGTAGAACTGAAACCCATAAGGAACCCCGTAACCAGCTTCTGCGGAGGAACCATTAAACTAATGGGAAGTGTCAAACTAGATATAGAGTTGGGAGAATGCGACTCCTAAGAACATCTTGTAGTGAAAGCATTGTTCAATATTGTAGATACAAGACTTGCATATAACGGAGCCATTGAAAGACCAATCTTATGGGAAACTAATGCCGTAACAAGCATTAGATACTTGATAATGAAAATTCCAACTCAAGGGCGTATTATTACGATTAGAGGAGACCAGGATATAGCCAAACAATGCTATCAATTGGCCACAAAGGATGAGATGGAAGCTTTTCCCATTAAATCAAACATTGAAGATGAAAAGCAAGGAGTAAAACCAGAACCGGTGGAACAATTAAGAGAAATAAAGTTGACGAATGGTACAACTATAAAAATTAGTGGTGAAATACCAGATCAAGCAAAAGAAAAATTGGAACGGGTGCTGCAAAAACACTCGGGCACCTTCGCCACAAAAGCATAAAAAATAGAGGGAATTGATCCAACTGTAGTGGCTCATAGCCTAAACATAAATCCCTTAATCAAACTGGTGATACAAAAGAAGCGTAATTTCGTAATAGAAAGGCAAAAGATTATAGCATCCGAAACAACGAAGCTCTTAGAAGCTGGATTTATTCAAGAAGTTATGCATCCTGAATGGCTAGCAAATGTCGTACTTGTCAGAAAACCAAATGAAAAGTACAGGATGTGCATAGATTACACAGATTTAAACAAAGCATGCCCCAAGGATTGTTATCCTTTACCAACCATTGACCAGTTGGTGGACTCAACGGCATGCCACGCAATGTATAGCTTCGTAAACACTGCTCAAGGATATCAACAGATCCCTATGAAATGAGAGGATCAGGAAAAAAACATCATTCATAACTCACCAAGGGTTGTATTGTTATAATATTATGCCCTTTGGACTCAAAAACACAGGAGCTACATATCAAAGGTTCATGAACTTCATTTTCAAAAAAGATATCGGCAAAACCATCGAAGTATATGTAGATGACCTAATAGTTAAAAGCCGAACAGAAGAGGGCCACTCTACAGACTTAAAACGAGTCCTAGACACACTAGATGAATACAAAGTGAAACTCAATCCAGACAAATGTGTATTTGGGGTAAAAGTTGGAAAGTTCCTAGGTTTCATGATCTCACAGAGAGGAATTGAGGCCAATCCGGAAAAAATAGAAGTGATTGTCAACATAAAACCCCCAACAATATTGAACGAGCTACAAAAATTAAATGGATGAATCACTGCGCTTGGAAGATTTATGTCCTGCTCGGCAAAAAAATGCCTCCCCTTCTTTAAAGCAATGAAGAATGCTAAAAAATTCGAATGGAATGCTGATTGTCAACAAGCATTCGAGGATATCAAAAAAATTTTAACATCCCCACCTCTGCTGAGTAGACCAATACTAGGAAAAATGTTGTACCTATATCTCTCAATGGGAAACGAATCCCTAGCATCGGTACTTATCCAAGAAGACCAATGAGAATAAAACCCCATTTATTACGTAAGCAAAGTCCTTAGGGGAGTAGAAATCCGTTATCCAAAAATGGATAAATTAGCATTGGACCTGGTACATACAACCAGGAAGCTCAGACACTATTTTTAAGCTCACAAGATAGTGGTACGAATGAATCAACATTGAGGAAAATTTTACAAAGACCGAAGACATCCGGAAGACTCGTCCAATGGTCGATACAGTTAGGTGAACATGACATATCGTATAAACCCCGAACATCAATCAAGGCCCAAATATTATCCGATTTCATACAAGAAATAACTGAGACTGCAGAACTTAGCAATGAAAAGAACTTATGGCGAATGTATATCGACGGGGCATCAAGCAAACAAGGTTTGGGCGCAGGAATAATCCTCATTGGCCCAGAAAAAATTTGAATTGAATATGCTGTCAGAATAACATATGCTGCCACAAATAATACGGCAGAATATGAAGCTCTAATCACCGGATTAAAGCTGGCAGATGAGGTTCAAGCAGATAATCTCCAAATACTCTGCGATTCCCAACTCGTAGTAAACCAGCTTAAAGGAACATACGAGATAAAAGATCCAAATATGATCAAATATGCGGATAAAGCTCAGTCACTCTTACGCAGAATTGTTGAAAACGGTACACAATGGACGATAGTCCAAATCTCAATAGTAGAAAATAAAGCCGATAGCATAGCCAAATCAGCAGCAGAAAATGGACCCACGTTCCAGAATCTCCTCCTCAGAGAAGAAATCACTATGCCATCCACGGAAGAAAATGAGGTTCTAACCACCACTGAAATAGCCGAATGGATAAAACCTATCGCCGAATACCTTGAAACAGGAAAACTCCCTGATGATAGGAACAAAGCAAAGAAAATTTGAATACAAGCCGCTCAATACTCACTCCAAAATGGAAATCTGTACAGAAGATCATTTAGCCATCCATGGAGCAAGTGTGTTTCAACAGAAGAAGGAAATTACATCCTTCGCGAAATACACGAAGGAATATGCGGATCCCACGAGGCCAAGACAATTTTAGTTAAAAAAGCCCTTCGTCAAGGATATTACTGGCCTACAATGTCCCAGGATGCGCAGAAGTTAGCTCAAAGCTGCGATAAATGACAAAAATTTTCACAGTTGGTACATACTCCATCTCAGATCCAAAGCCCCATCGAAAGTCCGTGGCCTTTCGCAATATGAGGAATGGATATTCTCGGACCTTTCCCAATGGCTCCAGGACAGAAAAAATTCATAATAGTGGCAATCGATCACTTCACAAAATGGATAGAAGTAGAGGCAGTCCCAATGATAACAGAAGCAAAAATTCATAATTTTTTCTATAAGGAAGTAATATGTAGATTCAGAATTCCAAACACTCTCATTACAGATAATGGGAAATAGTTTGACAACTTCAAATTCAAACAATTTTATTCTGAGCTTGGAATAAAGCTGCGGTTCACTTTTGTAGCTCACCCGCAAAGCAATGGACAGACTGAGGTCTCCAACCGAACCATACTTCAAGGCATCAAAAAGTGTATTGATGAGAAAAAAGGAGATTGGGCCGAAGAACTATATAATGTCATTTGGGCATACCGTACCACTCCAAGGAGTGGTACGGTATGCCCAAATGACATTATATAGTTCTTCGGCCCAATCTCCATTCGCCCTTTCGGTTGGCTTACGGGATGGATGCGGTCATCCCAGTTGAAATAGGGTCTCTTTCATACAGAGTTGATAGAGACTTGAATGAAATAAATAATGAAAATGACTGCAGGATCTCATTAGATATGCTCAAGGAAAGACGAGAATAAGCTGCAGCTATAGCGGAAGCAAGACGACAGCAAGTGGCCTGCTATTTCAATAAAAAAGTCTGATCAAGGGCTTTCAAAGTAGGAGACTTCGTCCTACGAAAAATAGAGATAGGGAAGGGCAACGCAGGTACAGGAAAATTAGATCCTAATTGGGAAGGACCATACCGAGTCGTCGAAGCAACTGAAAAAGAGGCATACAGAATTGAAGACTCGAAGGGAAATACCATCCCGAGATATTGGAATATAGAAAGTTTACAAAAGTACTACCAGTAAGCATCTATATACTTGTAAAAGGGAAATACCATCCCAACATATAGATTAATAAAAAGGGAAATACCATCCCTAAGTCATTTGCCTTTCCAAGAATTTTTTTAGACGAGTCCACATACTCGCAAATAAAATGAGAAACTACACTCGTAACAATAAATATGAGTCCACATGCTCGCAAACAAAATGAGAAACTACACTCGTAATAATAAAGATGAGTCCACATACTTGCAAATAAAATGAGTACCCACACTCGTAATAATAAAGATGAGTCCACATACTCGCAAACAAAATAAAAAACTACACTCGTAATAATAAAGACGAGTACACATACTCGTAAACAAAATGAAAAACTACACTCGTAATAATAAGGACGAGTCCACATACTCGCTAACAAAATTAAAGACGAGTTCACATGCTCGCAAACAAAACGAGTATCCACACTCATAAGACGAGAATTAAACAAGCGGATCAAGGATGAACATACGTAATTATATTCGTAAACAAAACAAGCAAGGTTAATAAAAATGAAGTCATTTATGTAAACACTACTCTCAAACATTCGAAGGCTTGCATAAAAATAAGCAAGTTACATAAACCAACAGAGAAAGATATCTTCATTAATTCTACAAGTTTACTACAAAAATTGCCCCATAAGGGCGAAAGACAAGAAAGCTATAAATAAACTATTCCTTAGGTGAAGTGGGAATGCTACCCCCACCAGCAGAAGGATCTTTAACAAAAGTCGAAGCCGTGGCAGCTTCGGCACCCGGATCAACATTTCCAGAAGGTGCGATTGAATGACTCTCCGTAATAACCGACATTGCTTTCTCTTTATGAATCACATCACTCAAATCGCGAAGAGAAATCCTCTGAATGGGAGTAAAATCAAAGTCGGGATAATACAGAAACACCAGTTGCCGGCATTCAGAATTTATAGATTGCACAAAGTCTGCCGTTATGCCTTGAAAGCCTCTTTTTTCATTCACCCGAGCTTCTTTTAGCTGGCGAACCTCCTCCTTGTAGGCAGTAATTATTTTGTCCTATTCAGTTACGGTCGAAGTTAACCGAAAAACAGAACTTTAGAGATCTACATTCTCCTTCTTCTCAATTTCTAAACTGGAGAGGGCACTATCCCGTTCAGCTTGCACAGTCATAAAAATTTCTTTAGCCTTACGGATATCATTCTCATGCTCGATGGCTAGCTCGTTCATCTTTTGAATAGAATCTTATGAATATAGCGAATGTCATCCATTTTCAGTACCCCTTGAAGTGCCTGAAAAATAAAAGCTGTCAGGAACATGATTAAAACAATGAGATGTATAAAGGAAATTAAGAATAGAATACCTCCATCATGCTTAAAACAATTTGACTTTTTAAATCGTTTTCATCCACAGCATCCCAGCGGAGCATAACCTTCTTTAGGCGATGACATTCTGAAAGATGATCACGAACGAGAGGGTTGAAGACACTCGGATCTCCAAGTTTCTTCTTGAACCAAGATGCCAGATCGGGACAGGATTCCAATCTGGGGTGTTTAAAGTGAATATCTCCTTCCTCAGTAGCTGCTTCGTAGGTTCCTTCTGAACCTCTTCTTCGTTTCCCCTTTTGCTTGATTGGATTCTCGGCTTCCTTAGGAGCATTAGGGGGCGAGAGTAGGATCTCATAATCTTCAACGCTGATAGGAGGAACAGTAAGGTGGGTTGCGGTAGGATTCGTAGTAGCTTCAGCAGAATCATCTACAATATCCACAATATCTTCCATGAAGTCAGCAAGAAAATCAGCCATCTACATAAAGAAGAGGAAAAAAGTTAAATAAATACCTCCGGACTCTGAAACTTCAGTTATGATATCGTAAAGACCGGCATCATTTGGATGCTCGTGTCTATACATAAATTGTTCCACATAAGTATGGGCAGAAGGCAACAAGGTAGAACACCGATAGTGGAGTTCTGCAAATAGGGTAAGATCTGTCTCCTCTATGAAATCTGTAGATCGTTTAACTACTTGAAGGTTGTTTGCCCATGTTATGGGTATTTGTTGAAAAGCTGTTTCATGTTGAATAAAGAAAAATTTGCTTCTCTAGTCTCTACTGATATCGGGCAACTTTTTGAATAAACCAAAGCCAGGAATACTTGACATAGAATAAGTAAGATCACCTTTCTTCTTTATTAAAGAAAATATATAGCGATGCATCTGAACGGTGGGTTCGCGACCATGCGAACGAATAAGTTCACAAAAGGCTGTAAGGAATCTATAGCTATTCAGGTGTAATTGACCCGGGGCAATGTTATAAGCACGAAAAAATAAAATTAAAAAAGGATCCAAAGGAAAATGAAGACCTCCTTCCAGTTGATCCAAATAAATAACTATTCTATCCCGTTTTCCTTCTCTATCAGGGTTATGATGAGCCCTAACATGTTCTGTGGCTTGAAGAAATTTATATTCGGCAGGAATATTATATTTTTTCCTACATTTTTGAATAACTACTTTACCAAGAGAGGGGGCAAATTCAGACGGATCTAAAGGAAGCCTAGGGGCCATATCAGAAATAAAGGAAGAATACAAAGTAAATAAAAGGAAAAGACCAGAAAGAAAAGAGAGAGAAGAAAAAAACCTTTGAAGCTTTAAAAACGCAGATCGCCTGGAGAAATCTAGAGAGAAGGCAGAGCTTTAGAGAGAGAAGTAGTAAAAAGTTAAAAGTGATAATGAAGGAGATCTTGAAAGGGTTTATAAATGGAGAAAAATTTCACTATTCCCTGCATACCCCTGACGGTTGAATTACTCACACCCTAATGGGAAAAGGGTATTAGAGGAATGGAGAAAATGAAGCGACATCTCGAAATACGAAGAGACTCGAGTACTTTTACTGCCACGTGGTAGTTCTATAAAAAGAAACTCTTCATTACCATAACTATATACGAACCTCTCTCGGTTCAATAATAAACAAACCTCTCATAAGGTCAAAACATACGAACCTCTCAAGGTTCAATATAAACGAACCTCTCACGAGGTCAAAACATACGAACCTCTCTCGGTTCAATGATAAACGAACCTCTCACGAGGTCAAAACATACGAATCTCTCTCGGTTAAATAATAAACAAACCTCTGACAAGGTCAAAACATACAAACCTCTCAAGGTTCAACATAAACGAACCTCTCACGAGGTCAAAATATACGAATCTCTCTCGGTTCAATGATAAACGAACCTCTCACGAGGTCAAAACATACGAACCTCTCATGAGGTCAAAACATACGAAGCTCTCTCGGTTCAATGATAAACGAACTTCTCACGAAATTAAAACATACGAACCTCTCTCGGTTCAAAATAAATGAGCTTCTCAAGGTTCAACACAAATGAATTCTCTTATGAGTTCAAAATATATGAACCTATCAAGGTCAGAACATATGAATCCCTTTAGGTTCGCAACATGTGAGCCTCCTTAAAGGTTTGATACTCTAATGCTAAATAAATATCCTTCTCGAGGAAGGGCCTTCACATGCAAATTTATAGAAACTTGAAATTATGAAAACTGGCAGAATACTTTTTCGAACATGAATATTTGATACCATTGGGGGGGACATCTGATAAATATGAGAATTATCATGTTCCTATATCTATGAATTTAAGTCCTGAAAGGACTCTGATCAACAAGGCTAAAGAGACCTAATTGGTAAGGAATTAGGACTCTCATGATACTAATCCAAATAGGACTAGGTATGTCCTTCTTATGCCTATATATAGGCTCATATCTTTCATTATTTGAT
>CATIWO010555168.1:0-11371 GCA_949673435.1 Macaranga tanarius | reverse complement strand
GCTACTTAACCTGAAAGTTGAAGCTTATATAAAAGAGCACAAGAAAAACATGTAACCGTGATGCCGGCCATTGCCATTGTCGAAGCCAGGATTGACGCAATTTACAGAAGAAATCTGAGCTTGCACCAGTTGGCTACTACCAATGGTACAACTCAAATTTCTCAGGTCTCAAGTCTTAAATTTAGACTTATTAGCTTGTGTGTGTATATATATATATATATATATATATATATATAGTCCTCACAAGTAGCTCAAGTGATCAAAGGTGTGGACATTCTGTTGGTGAGGCTAGAGATCGATCCTTTGTGGTGTTGGAAATTAATCACTTCAAATGAACTTTATTGAATGAATATATATTTAGTTTAGAAATAAATTTTTATTATGTGATTGTGTCAAATTGGTATATGTTTTAGGAGTTAATTTATATTAATTTATTATTTATTTGTATTAATTTGTGTTTAGAATAGGTAATTACATGTGTTTATGTTTTGTAGGGATGTAAAAGATATTTATCAAGGCTAAGGATGAAAAAGCTTGAGGAAAACAAGAATTAGAAGTTGAAATTTTATATAAAGATCGACACAGGCCAGTACACGGCCATATAAGTAGGCGTGTTGAGTACTGGGCAATTGGTGAGATTGAATACGGGTAGAGAAACGGCCGTGTAAGCTGTTGGAATATTGAGTCGAAGATATACACGGCTGGATGCTAGGCCGTGTCCCATTCCGGATGATAAGACACGGGTCGAAAGACGCCCGTGTCTGAGACTGTGTAGCATTCGGGAATTTGATACGAAGATGTACATAGTTGGATGGAAGGCCGTGTAGAAGCACGTGTTCAAGGCATGATTGAGACACGCCCGTGTAGAGTTAGAAATTCAGATTTAATCAACTTCTTTAGAATCCTTATCTTAGTGGAATTAAGGGTAATTAAAAAAAGGGTTAATTGAAGCAAAAAAAAAAAAAAAAAGGACGTTCCAGGGAGGAAAAAACAAGGAGTTCAGAGCATTTGAGGGATCAAGAATTAACAAGAGATTGAGATTCTTCCTTTACTTTCTAATTTCCTTGTAATTGGTGATGGAATTCTTTATTATTCTTTTGGATTTTATTTTTAGTATGTTAGGCTAAGTTAGTTTTTCATTAGGGATTAAGGATCCGAACATGATTTAGTTGTTTCTTTCTTCTTTTATTAATTCATTATTTCATGCAAAATTATGTTTATTATGCTTAATGCTTGTGAGTGTCTGATCACCATTTACATGATTATGATTGAGAATATACACTGAGAGGTGATAATCTTAATTGAACTATAAACATAAATTAAGTTAATTCAGTGTTAGAGATAGCTTGAGTTGATTTAATTCCATAAACTATAAACATAAATTAAGTTAATTTAGTATTAGAGATAGCTTGAGTTGATTTAATTCCATAACAAGTTGTGCATGAATTTCATGATTTAATTGATTAGGGTTTATAATTGCAATGAGAGTTGAGTTACAATATCTTAACTGATGGTTATAAAATTAAGTAATTAAGCTTTGAGAGAAGTTAATTACAACTTAAGATTACCTGGAATTTGCATGAATAATTGAATTATAAGAAGAGGATCGACTAATGATTGTGAGGTGAATTAATTTCCTAATAAGTTTATTTCATTGATTGTTTATTAATTGTTTTAATGTTTATTTGCATTTTATAGATAGCAATTAGATTAAAAAAATTCATTGAATTAGTGAGTCTTAAATAATTAGAGTAAGATTTAGGGTGGATAGATCATAATCTCTGTGGGACGACCTTTTTATACTACTGTTGATTCTGTATACTTGTAGAGTTCTAAAATAGGCAAACATTATGCGCTCAAAAATTAAACTTTTGATATTTCACATGATAAACATTTTGGTATGTCAAAGTTTAATGATAAATGGTAGTGCCTTCTCTTATTTATGAATGTTAAAATTTCAAATCATAGGAAAAGAAAATTGAATTAAAGGTTAATTTGCCCCTTAAACTTGTGTCAAAAGGTAAAATAACCTGAATTTTAACCTTTTAAACAAATAGGTCCAATACTTTCAATTCTTAGGCTAAATAAATCCAAATTTTGACTAACATTTGCGTGTGCTGCAATCGTAAGTTTTTTTTTTTTTAATTCAAATCTATATAATATTCAAAAAATAGCATTTATAGTGATTTAATTTTTCAAAACTCTCTTTTTTAATCTTTACATGTTACTTTTAATTAATTAATTTATTTTCTTTATTATTAATTATTCTTATTCTTTTTTATCCTTTTTTTTCACCTTTCTTTATCAACAATTGCTAAAACCTCTCTCCCCCCTCTACTCTTCTCTTTTTTGTGAGTGATAGAGATCGATGCCATAGTTTATCGATCTCTCTTTTGGTGTTTGATGTAAGGTATAATTAGATCAATGTCGTTTGCTTATTAATTAGTCGTTTGGTAGCTATAGTAGTTGTAATTGATTTTTGTTCAACACACATGTTTGGTGATGATCATTACCTCATATTTCTGTTATTGTTTTTGCCTTGACTTGTATGAGCTGGCCTTGGAGAGGTGTGCCTACAACGGGTATATAGCAACTCTCCTTTTTGTATTTGGTATGGGAATATTATAACAGAATTGTGTTTTCTCTCTTTGAAATTCTTTTTCTCTTATTCTTCTATTTCTTCTTCTTCTTGGCTTATTTGCCCTGTATCATCTAGTATCAGAGCAATCTTAGTCCAGTCCCCTTTTTTATTATCAACACTCTCGTAAAATCCAAATCACCATGGCTGATTCCGAGAACACTCTACTGTAAGAAATGAAAAGATTTGAGGAAAGTATTAGAACAATGGTGAAAGACATGGTTATTGAGAACAACAAACAACGGGAGCAAATATGGATTGATATGTTGAATAAGCAACAGAGCTCCATTATGGAAGAACTAAAGAAGCTCGTATCGACGTTACAAACTCCAGAGCACTAGGCATCTGCATCTTCTCCGGTCAATGTCCATAGCCCTATAGGCCTAGTGAACTCAATGAATCCAGCAGGCCCAACCCATAAGCCACCATTAAACAACAATAACAACCATACCTAGATGCAAAACCATCTTCCCCCACTTAACCTCAACAGCCAAAACCAAAATCCATCATTCAGGGCCCCTCTGTTTATTGATCTTACTCAGGGAAACTCAGGAACCCAACCCAACAACTACCAGCTAGCTACTCATTTTACAAAAATTGAATTCCTAAAATTCGATAGTACCGATCTAGAAGGATGGTTGTTCAGATGTGAACAATTTTTCCAGATTAACTATACTCCTATTAACGCCTAGGTGAAGTTGGTTGCAATACACATAGAAGGCAGAGCTCTTCGGTGGCATCAATCCTTCCTTAAAAATAAAGACCAAATATATGAACCTCCTTGGGAAGAGTATGTTGAAGCTCTGAAGGGACAATTTGGAGAATGAATCTATGAGGACCCTATGGCGGATCTGAAGGGATTAGTTCAAACAGGGCTTCTATAAGATTACTTAAAAGAATTTGATGTGTTATCTCATAAGGTAACATTATCAGAGGAATATTCACTCAGTTATTTTTTGAGTGGGTTGCGTGATGAAATTTGAATTCCTTTAAGGATGTTTGGCCCAGAGACACTACAACAGGTTTATGCATTAGCCAGAATGTAGGACTCATACCTCACTACTACTAGATCCAACAATAGATATTATAATAAATCTCCTACCCCTTCAACAACCAACATGACCAATCTCAATAGTCATGTTACTAACTCTACTAAACCTCTACTGTTACCCACCCCTGCCATTATTCCTATTACCAACAGCTATATACCTCCCCAAACAAACACCATTCAGAAGCCCATAAATACTTTTACTAACCCTTTTTAACTTAAAACTAGAAGATTGACTGATGCTGAGATCAATAAGAAAAGGGCCAAGAATCTATGCCTCTGGTGTGATGAAAAATTTTTGCCTAGTCACCGATGCAAAAAAAAGCAGATGCACTTGATTGTGGTACAAGAATTTTCAGAGGAAGAAATAATAGGAGACCCATAGTGGAATGAAGAGGATGTGACTAAAACACCCACAATTTCACTTCATGCAATGGATGGCTTTGCAGATTTGGCCCATCAAACCATGAGAATAGTGGGGAAATTCAAGAGGAGATTGATTCATATACTTATTGACTCCGGAAGTACACATAATTTCCTGGATATGGTCACTACTAAAAAGCTGGGATGTTCACTGAAGCTCATTAACCCAATTTCTATTACAGTTGCTAATGGACAAAAAATTATTTGCACTCACTTATATGAGCAGTTCCAATAGGAAGCTCAAGGTTACAAGTTCTCAGCTGATTTTCTAGTAATGCCGTTAGGAGGGTGTGAAATGGTGTTAGGAATATAGTGGTTAGTGACCTTGGGGGATATAATATGGAAATTCAAGGAGCTCAGCGTGTCTTTTAATATTGGAGCTGATTTTTACCAATTGCAGGGGTTAACACCACTTTAGTAAGAGTAATCTCTTAGAACAACATACTTTATATGATCAAGCAAGGAATAATCGCACACATTGCTCAAATCAAGGCAGTACTAGCAGGCTCTACCACACAGCCAGTGCAAACCGAGACTGAGTATTCTGAAGTAGTTAAGTTATTTGATAAATTTCGATGCTTATTTGAGAAACCAATTCAGTTGCCACCTCACAGGAGCCATGATCATCGAATACCACTTATGGATGGAGCCAAACCAGTTAATGGTAGGCCTTACAAGCACTCCCTGATTTATAAGGATGTAATCAAGAAGATGGTACAAGAGCTGCTAAAAAATGGAACCATCCAGCACAGTGTCAGTCCCTACTCTTTACTGGTGGTCTTGGTTAAGAAAAAAGATAATTCATGGTGGATGTGTATTGACTATAAGGAGCTGAATAGCAAGACCATTAAGGATAGGTTCCTAATTCTTGTCATTGAAGAGCTCTTGGATAAGTTGCATGGGTCTATCATTTTCTCAAAAATTGATCTCACCTCAGGCTATCACCAAATTCATATGTTTCCTCCTGACATATATAAAACAGCTTTCAGAACTCATGAAGGGCATTATGAGTTTACTATCATGCCTTTTGGGCTGACAAATGCCCCTTTTACATTTCAGAGCCTGATAAATGATGTCTTTAAACCTTATTTAAGAAGATTTGTCTTGGTTTTCTTCAATGACATCTTGGTATATAGCAGGGACATGGATTCTCATATTCATCATTTAAAAGATGTCTTCCTCAAGCTATAGGAGCATCAACTATTTGCTAAAAGAAGTAAGTGTATTTTTGGCAGCCCTTTAGTCGAGTATTTGGGTCATATAATTAATTGCAAGGGAGTATTGACTGATCCTAAAAAGATCAAGGCAGTGGTCAAATGGCCAGTACCTTTGAATGTTAAATAACTTCAAGGATTCTTAGGGTTGGCTGGCTATTATAGAAGATTCATCAGAAATTATGGAGTTATTAGTAAGGTATTAACATATTTATTGAAAAGGGATAGGTTTGATAGGTCAGATGCTGCTCACAAGGCATTTGAGTCGTTGAGACTTGCCTTAACCACAGCACCAGTCCTCACTTTACCTTCATCTGATAAGGTATTTATAATAGAAACTGATGCTTGTGATGTAGGAATTAGAGCGGTGCTGATGCAAGAGGGCCATCCCATTGCTTATATCAGTAAAGATCTAGCACCAAGGCATCATTCTCTATTGGTTTATGAGAAGGAGCTGCTGGCAGTAGTCTATGCTATTAGGAAATGGGATTATTATATGGCCCATAGGCATTTTTGGATCAAGACTAATCACCAGAGTCTCAAGTTCATTTTAGAGCTGCGGATAACTACCAACCATCAGAAAAAATATATAGCAAAATTATTGGGTTATGATTTTACTATATTGTATAAGAAAGGCAATGAAAACACTGCTGCAGATGCTTTATCAAGGCTTCCTACCCCTGCGTTTGCTGCATTAGCTGTCACAGCTCCTCTTTATGGCTTATTACTAGAAATTGAATAGAGTTGGGCTAATGATCCTAATATACAGAAGCTAATTGAATCTTTGAATGCTAGAACTTCAGACCATGGACCTTATACATGGCATGGGTTAATCCTTAAAAGGAAGGGCAGAATAGTGGTCGGTCATAATGTGCAGTTAAAGTAAAAGTTACTTCAGTTGATGCATGATTCAGCTCTAGATGGTCATTTTGGTGCTCATAGTACCTTTAAATGATTACAACTTCTCTTCTTTTGGAAGGGCATAGAAAGAGATGTTCGTAATTACGTTAGAAATTATGTGATCTGTCAGACTTGTAAACTAGAAAACATTAACACCCTGGGTTTGTTACAACCTCTACCCATTCCAGAAAATATATAGACTGATCGTAGTATAGATTTATTGAAGGACTGCCTAAATCCTTAGGGAAAGAAGTTATTATGATAGTGGTTGATAGGCTGAGTAAATATGCTCATTTCCTCGCCCTAAGTCACCCATACACTGCTATGATAGTAGCTCAACTTTTCTTGATAGTGGTTACTTCAGTTGATACATGATTCAGCTCTAGGCGGTCATTTTGGTGCTTATGGTACCTTTAAATGATTACAACTTCTCTTCTTTTGGAAGGGCATGGAAAGAGATGTTCGTAATTACGTTAGAAATTGTGTGATCTGTCAAACTTCTAAACTAGAAAACATTAACACCTTGGGTTTGTTACAACCTCTACCCATTCTAGAAAATATATGGACTGATCTTAGTATAGATTTATTAAAGGACTACCTAAATCCTTGGGGAAGGAAGTTATTATGATAGTGGTTGATAGGCTGAGTAAATATGCTCATTTCCTCTCCCTAAGTCACCCATACACTGCTGTGACAGTAGCTCAGCTTTTCTTGGATCATATCTTCAGGCTACATGGTCCTCCTACTTCGATTGTGAGTAGAGGTGTTCATTCGGTCTGTTCGGTCGGTTTAGTCAATTTTTTTGATCGAACCAAATTAACCAAACCGAAATAATTCAAAACCAAACCGAACCAAATTTTGGTTCGGTTTGGATAAAAAAATTTGAAAATTATATGTAAAAAACCCAACCGACCAAACCAAACCTAAAATTTTAAAAATCTGAATTATTTTTATATTAAATTAGTATATATTTCTTAAAAAATATTTAGAAATATAAAAATAAAAAATCTGTTATTTCGGTTATGTCAAATTATTTTATATAAAACCTAACCGAACCAAATTTCGTTTTGATTCGGTTCGGTTCAAAAAATTTAAAAATTCTAAAAATATAAACTGAACTAAATAGTGTCGTTCGGTTTTTGGTTTGGCCATTTCGGAGGGCATGAACACCCCTAATTGTGAGTGATAGAAATCTAGTATTTGTGAGTGCTTTCTGGACTGAACTCTTTAGAATGTAGGGTGTGGAGCTGCTTAAATCCTTTGCCTACCATCCTCAAACTGACGGTCAGACAGAGTAGTAAATAAGTGTCTTGAAACTTATTTAAGGTGCATGACAGGAGACGATCCGAAGAATTGGGTCAGATGGCTTCCTCTTGTAGAATGGTGGTATAACACTAACTACCACTCGTCTACACATTTAACTCCTTTCAAAGTCGTCTATGGAATTCCACCTCCATTTCATACTCCTTATTTTCCAAAAGACTCTTCTATAGCATCAGTTGATTAGTTCTTATAAGATCGTGAGTTAGCTTTACAAATTATGAAGCATCACCTCATGCGAGCTCAGTATAGAATAAAGCAGCTAGTATATGCCCATAGGTCTGATCGGTCTTTTGCAATTGGGGACTTAGTTTATGTGAAATTGAGACCTTACAGGCAGTCAAGTGTCAGTTCTAAAAGCAATCATAAGTTGTCACCCTTGTATTATGGGCCTTACTATGTTGAAGATAAAATCGAGAATGTGGCTTATAAACTCCAATTGCCAACTGAGGCATGTGTGCATCCAGTCTTCCATGTCTCTCAATTAACAAGATTAGTTCTTGCTCACACCAATGTTGTCACTCACTTGCCTGTACTAATTGAGATGCCTCCAATACCTATGGCTATTCTAGATAGGAGGATAGTTAAACGAGGAAACTAGGTTACTGCTAAGGTTTTGATTCAATGGTTTGATAGAGGAATGGAAGAGGCCACTTAGGAGTTCCTTTTTGACATACAACAGCGGTTCCCAGATGTCAACTTTGAGGACAAGGTTGTTTAAAGGGGAATAGATTAATGTAAGGTAGAATTCGATCAATGTTGTTTGCTTATTAATTGAGTCGTTTGGTAGCTATAGTAGTTGTAATTGATTTCTGATCAATACACATATTTGGTGATGATCATTACCTCACATTTCCGTTATTATTTTTGTCTTGACTTGTGTGAACTAGCCTTGGAGAGGTGTGCCTGCAACAGGTATATAGCAGCTCTCCTTTTTGTATTTGGAATAGGAATATTATAACATAATTGTGTTTTCTCTCTCTAAAATTCTTCTTCTTTTCTCCTTCTATTTTTTCTTCTTCTTGGCTTATTTGCCCTATATTAGTGTTCGTACCTGTGTCAAAAACAGCCCTCCAACTCTAACCTCAACCCCTTCCTCCTTTGCCTACTTCTCCTTCACTACCGTTGCTGGTGGTTATCTCTGGCTTTGGAGTTGTTGTTTTTTTAAAAAACCACCCATCCTTGTGCATGTTTATAAACACCAAAAATATGCCCACCACCATCACAACTCGTGGATCTGGTCAAAAGAAGCAAGTGGAGAATAGTGAAATTGGAGGAGAAGAGGAAACAAACAAGTTAGCTATTGAGTGGTAATTGAGATCCAAGAGGAAAAAAAGCTACGAAATTATAGAAGAATGATTTATTGTGTTTTGGTTTTATTGTATTTTAAACAAATAAATCAATATTATGTTTTAGTTTTATAATTCTCTTTGGTCAGTGTGTATTATGTTTTATTATGTTTTTGTGTCTGTTATTTTTTAGAAGATTATTAAAATTTTTTAATGGATATTTGGAGAAGACAATCAATCTATTTTAAATATATGTAAAAGCAAAAAGAGGTCTACTCTTTTTTGTTTTGTTGCACTATAAATCCTTGCCAAAAATGTTAACTACATGTTACTAGGAAAATACAAAACCAATATGTATATTTGAACTAGCATGCTTATCTGGCTATCTCTAATTTCATGTTATAGAACATTGAATTGCTCAGGTATTGTGGTTTAATACTATAATCCATTGTTTATTGCAGCATTAATATGTCACCATTCTAAATCAACTTTTTTTTTGGTTAATTTGCAATGTGCTTCAGGAGATGATGGGGTAGTCTTATTGCCGGTGGTGGTGGTGGTGTTCCCATCGTCGATAACGGTTGTTATTCCAGACTAATAAAGAAAAGAGAATTGATTTTAATTAATTTAAGATTTTTTAAATTTTTTAAATTTAATTAGTTTTGAAATATTAATAAAATATTTGGTATAGATTTTCACTCTACTTTTGTAGAGTTTGTATGTCACGCACATGATTTAATCACAATCTGGATCTATTTTTCTTTGAAAATAAAAAAGTATTGGACCTATTTATTCAAAAAGTTAAAATTCAAATTATTTGACCTTTTGACACAAGTTCAAGGGATAAATTGACCTTTTGTTCAAAGAAAATTTATAGAATTGAACATTAAATTCTAAATTATTTGATTTTTTAATACAAATTGGCATTGAGGTAAAATTAATTTGTGATGAACTGGGCTAAAGATTTTATGGGCTTGGAATAAATTTATCACCAATTGATTAGATTGGCCCACCTTTATGCATCATGAGCTACGTCATTATTAGGAATTTCAAGGGTGAATTACTATTTTCCCCCTCTAGTTTGGCGTATTATACTACTTCGTCCCCGACGTTCTAAAAATACATTTATTCATCCTTGTATTTTGCTCTGTTAAACCCGTTAGTCCTTCTGGCATGATTCTTGGACAAAAGCTTGAAAAAATAAAAGTAAAATTGTGAAAAATAAAAGGAAAAGTCCAAAATAACCTTGAATATAGTATACTTATACTAAGGGTAAAATTATAATGAACGGTATTTGCATTTGTGGTGGACTGAAGATCTACTTCTTGTTCTTCTTCTTATATTCTCAGAAAAAGCTAGGGTTCATTTCAGATGGCTGGGGGTGGTTCAAGCAACAATGATGGATGGGAAGGAAGATATTTGAACAAGAATTGTAGGTGTGGGAAGCGAGCTGGCATAAGAATTTCAGAATCTGAAGAAAATAAGAATAAGTTATTCTACTACTGTAACGAAGGTAAGTGTGGTTCTTTTCTTGGATGGTGCATTCCTGCTGCATCTTTCGCCACAAGTCATAGTAATTGCAGTGTGGATTCAAAGATGAGGTGTAGAGAGCGAGAGCGAGTGAATGCTGATGATATTGATACTTTAAAGGAAGAAGTTGCAGAATTGAAGGCTGAAAACAAGGCTATTCTCGGAAAGATGGAGGGTATTCAGCTTGGTTTAGGTTTTATGAGAGCTTTATTAATGCTTGTGCTGGTTTTTTATGTTTGTTTCTTTATTGTTGCTATGGCTGGCATAGTGAAAAAGGTCCCAATAATGCACTGCTAGGACCTTTTTGTAGCTTTTGTGTTTTTATTTTGTTTTGTTGCAGTAGTGCATTGATGGACTATTTTTGTAACTTTTTGTAAGTCCTGGTTGATCAGTTAATGAAATGTAATGTAGATTTCATTTGTCTTCTTCTTGATCCCATTTTAATTTGCATATGAATTGTTGTCGGTGTAGATTTTTATACTTTATGCCCCCCTCTAATTTGAATTTATTGTACTAATGCATCCCTCCTGAGACAAATAGTATACTAAATACCCCCTATAAAAGTAAAATTGATGACAAAATTTCCCCTTTGATTTATATACAAAAAACCCCTATAAGTGTACATAAGTGTCGAAACAAAAAAAATTTGGAAACCAGTAATCAACAGAAATAATTGGAATTTTAATTTCAGATGGCAAAGTATAGAATAAGTCATGTTTTTTCATATATATAACTGTAATTAATTGTACATTAAGATTAGTAACTGTTTCAAAATACACTAATTATCATGTACAATGATCATCAATTGTAGATGTATGATTTGCTTCTATCATGCCAATGATTTAAATCCACCAAAAAACCAAAATGTTGTATCTATGCAAAGCAGTTATAAACACTGCTATATTCCCATACAAAAATCCCAAAACATGCAACCACAATTCTTTATTGTGCTGCATCTGAATTCCTATAAGTACTTGCTTGACTTGCATTGGCAAAGGCTACACCATAA
>CATIWO010555158.1:0-13298 GCA_949673435.1 Macaranga tanarius | reverse complement strand
GAAAATAGACAGAGGTGATAGTCTACGGATTAATACTACCCATATATTAATCCTATGACTACGAACATCTATAGTAAATGTACTAAATAAGTTTGTCACTCATATTATCAACACTTGATAATAAACTTATCTAACATTGTACTAAGGGTAAATATTTAAATAAACAAACACTTTGATCCAAATGAATATTTCATTGTCATGGGGATAAATATACAATGTCTATATACATGAATGGCCATAGGGCACATCTTCACTAACAGATGCAGCCACTCCCAATTCCTGAATGGAAATAGGAGAGGATCACTATGGACTTTAAGTTGGACTACCTAGGTCCCAAAGGTAGTATGATTCTATTTTTGTAATTGTGGATAGACTGACCAAATCAGCACATTTCTTACCAGTAAAGACTACTTATTCAGTGTCTAAGTTGGCACAAGTGTATGTTGATCAGATTGTGCGTCTTCATGGAGTGCTAATGTCTATTATTTCTGATAGGGGAGCATAGTTCACATCTCAATATTGGAGAAAGTTACAGGAAACTTTGGGTGCTAGACTTGATTTTAGTACTGCTTTCCATCCTCAAACTGATGGACAATCAGATAGGACAATTTAGACTCTGGAGGATATGCCTAGAATGAGTGTTATTGATTTTGGTGGTAGTTGGGATCGGCATTTACCCTTGATCGAGTTTGCATATAATAACAGCTATCACAATAGCATTGGCATGGCACCTTATGAGGCGTTATATGGAAGGAAGTGTAGATTACCCTTGTGCTGGAATGATATAGGAAAGAAGCAGCTGGAAAGTCCTAAAATAATTAAAGATACATCTAAAAAGATTGCTTTAATTAATAAGAGGTTGGAGATAACTTTTAGTAGGGAAAAGAGTTATACTGACCCGAAGCACAAGAATGTAGAATTTCAGGTTGGAGATTTTATGTTTTTGAAGGTTTCTCCTATGAAAGGAGTAATGAGACTTGGAAAGAAAGGGAAGTTGTTTCCTAGGTATGTTGGACCCTTTAAGATAATCGAGAGAGTTGGAGCAGTAGCTTATCATTTAGTATTACCACTAGATATGGCCCAAATTTATCCAGTATTTCACATTTCTCAACTCCAAAGGTATATTTCAGACCCTTCGCATGTTCTTCAGCAGCAAAATATGGAAGTGAGTGAGAACTTGACCTATAAAGAGGAGCCAATTGCTATTGTCGATTCACAGATTTGCTAGTTGCGGTCCAAACAAATTCCAATGGTTAAGGTGATGTGGGGGAATGGTGGAGTGGAGGAATTCACTTGGGAAACTGAGAGTGAAATGCATGCATCTTATCCTTACTTGTTCTCTCAGTGATTTTATTGTTGTATTTTGTATTAATTCTAAAATTCGAGGATGAATTTTTATAAGGGGGGAAGATTGTAACACCCTATATTTTTCTTAGTATTATTACTTAATATATATAAATATACCCAAATTTGGATTAATGCAAACTATTTGACTTGCCTTTAATCCAATGTCGGGTTTCAGTATAAATTATGGCTATCTGTTATATGACTCAATAACTCATTAAATGCCAACAATTATATGCGGTTTTAGGGTTAAGCCATTTAATTATTGGGATCTTTTTGTAAGAATTAAAGAGAAAAGACTGATATGAATTTTTGTCAAAAATACGGGTCTCAGAGTGGTAATTTACCAGTCTCCTTCTCTATATGGATCAGTTGCCGAATTCTAGATTAGTCCTTAATCTTCTCTACACCTTTCACTATAGCACTTGAATCCTTTCCCTCTCCGTTCACCGGTCAAACCACCTCCGATTATCACAAAAATTTTATCACAAATACTTCTCAACATCCTTTCCATGCTGGTAGTCTTGGATTTGTATGAAATGGTATAGATTTTTACCCACAAGCTTTTGAGTTTTCGGCCACTTACTTTCGGCGACGGATCTCATTTTCTGGCGACCTTTAAGCAAAGCCACCAATACCAGGGAGTTCCTCTCGTCATCAGGAGTCCATAGACACTAACCTCACGTTTGGGCGTTGTTGTTTTAAGCTCATCAGAAATTTAATCGGTAAGTTTCTATTTTTAAACCGATCTAATAATCTACCCGTTAGATATTGTATTTGGTGGTATATTTGAATTTAGGAGGTTGTTGTGTATATGCTGGTATACTTAGATAGTATAAAACACATTTTTCGGTAAGAAATTCGGCGAGTTCTAATCGGATTCCGGCAAGGAATAGTGACCAGCCCAGAAAATTATGATTTTATTTTTAATAAGTAGTATTAATTATGAGGATTAATCTTTGTAACTGGAGTTAGGTCTGATTCCTTACGGATTTTTAATTAAAAATCTTGGAAGGTTTATGCCGAGTTATATCGATGTTGGAATTTTTGTTGTCTGACTGAAATTCTAAGTTTAATAATTTTATTGCTAGTTAATGGTGATGAATTGAATATTTGGTTTGATAATTGAGTTGAATGAAATATTTATTTGGTGAATTATGTGTGTGAGGCTCAGTTAATTTAATTATAGTTTGGGGGGTAACTGAGCTTAAGTTGTAATTATATTTAGAAGTGCATTTATTTTATTACATGATTAGCCCTACTTTTGTAGGGAGATGTCCATATTTTAGGGGAGGTTTTGCCGAATTTTTGATAGATTCCTCGTAAATTGTGCCTTTAGCTTTATAGGTGATTTGAGTCCTTTCTAGAAATTCTAGACGTTAGGAATTAGGTTCTGATATTATTTTATTAATTTTAATTATAGATTCTTCTGGAGCAAGACAATCGTCTTGAGGCCTAGTGAGGACTGCACGTCATTCAGGTAAGTTAATATCACTCATCTGTTATCAATAGTATAAATAAATATTATACAAATATATATATAAGCATAATTCATGAAGGCATTAAGCATTTTTATTATTATTATTGTTATTATTATTATTATTATTATTAATGCTACTATTATTATTATTCATATATATGCATTAATTATGTTTTGCAATATATGTTGTGATATATGAATTTTATGTGTTATGTGTTTGTGTGGAAATGAATTCTATAGAATCTCCTACTTGATGGACATTTATTAGGACCATGTACGCATTGGTACCAGTTATATATATATAGATATTGATATATGTTATATGAGATGATTGTGAGGTTTATGGTCATGACTGGACTGATGGTGAGATATTTCCCGCAGTCATGGACCTGTTTATGGATATGTGATTTGGATGATTAAGCCCGCGGTCATGACCGGACAGTTGGTGAGATATTCCCCGCAGTCATTTTGAATTAAGTGAGCCTTATGGCTTAGGATATTTTATTAGGGACAGGCTGGTCAGTTGGTGAGCTATTCCCCGCAGCTGTCGAGGTGTAGATTAGATATTATTATTATTATTATTATTATATATTAATGCTAATGTATTACGGTTCTATTCTATAGTTATTCCTCTCCATAATTATTAATCGTTATCCTTGATTTGCATTATGTTGAATATTACACTATTTGTATGCATACACCTTGCAAATATTTTATTATTTTAATTATTTTCTATTGGTAACCTATGATTGATAATTAACTTACTCATTGAGGCCTGACTCCCCTCAATTATTTTTCAGGTCAGCAACCTCCTTCTCAGCCTTGATCATTAGGACTGCTCATTTTCTTCCCCTCATGCAGTCAATGTAATTTTATTTAAATTTCAGACTTGTAACAAATCTATATTTCCGCAGTAATGTAGGGTCAGTTTAAGTGTTGTGTATATTTGTATTAAATGTTGATTTTATATTATCATTTATGAATGATGATTTTATAGTTAATATGATTTATTATATCTGCATCTTATAGATTTATTGTTGTGTATTGGTGAATGAAATTATTTGTTGTCAGGCTTACGTTGGATGTGAAGGTTTAATCTTCCATATCTCACGTACCGGTCACGTGCCTTTTGGGTCGTGCCAATAAAGTTCAAAAAATTAAAAAGTGATGCATAATTACTAAAATGAAGAGAAATATCAATGTTAAAAATGCTAAAATCATGATAAAAATTAATTATAGTTACCAGTTTTGTTAAAATTTTAATAAATATCATTAAAATTATTTATTATTTTTATTATCAAATGTTTCATTACGATTATAATTTAAAAATAGTACATATAAATTTTTTTGAAAAATGAAGTATGGAAATGAAAATATTTAAAGTTGATATCTAATTAATAAAAAATAGAAAAATTAATATTAAATTAGTATATTTAGTTCTAATTTAAATAAAATTATAGTTTTTACTCTAATTAGATGAATTATTATTTGGACTAATATACATTCAATAAATATCATAATTTATAAATTTGTTTGAAATTTAATAAAAAGTAATTTCTATTAATTTAATTAAATTTTACTATTTAAATAGTTAATTATAATCATAATTTAAAAATAGTAGAGAGTATTTTTTAATACAGAGAAATAATGGAATTAAAAAAAAATTAAATAGCTATTGTGATTACTTAAAAAAGAAAAAAGTAATGTTAAAAATATTACAAATTAATTTACAGCATAAAAATTTTATTAAGAAATTATTCAAATTGATTTAAATAATTTTGAATTTTTTAATAATTAATTACAATTATAAATTAAAAAATTATAAATAAAATTTTTCTGAAAGAGAAAAGAACTAAAATAAAATAAAAATTAAAAAGTGATATATAATTACTAAAAAAAAAGATAAACAGTAATGTTATAAATATTAAAATCATGACAAAAAAAATATTTTATAATGACAATTATTTAATATTTAATAATGATAACTAAATTAATTTATTTCTTTTTATAATTTAATAGTTCATTATGCTTATAATTTAAAGATAGTATGTATAATTTTATTTTAAGAAATAAAGTCTTAAAATAAAAAAAAAATCAAAATCAATGTGTAATTACAAAAAGTAGAAAAAGTAAAATTAAAATTGGTACAAATACTACAAAAAATTAATCTATTAAAATATAATAAAATAATGCATTTAAAATTTTGTTTTATATTATATTGATTAATTATAATTATAAATTAAAATTAATATATTAAATATTTTTAAAAGAGAAAAATATTTAAATCATGTTAAATTTTTTAATTTAAATTTATAACATAAAAACGAGTCCAATAATAGAGAGATCATGTGTAAAGCATGTGTTGTGTATACTAGTCAATAGAAAAGTATGAAAATTTATTTTGTTAAGTATTTTATTTTAAAAAATTGAACTTCATTTTTCCATTTTATCATAACTTTCTATAAAATAAATAAGATTCTCCATAACTAAACATCTTCCATTTTCTCAATATATATTAAGTTAAATAGGTAATGCTTCATTTGTCAATCCCCTTATGTAACTTTTATCAATTTATCTTATAAACTTTTAATTTATTTCAATTATATTTAATCTCTCAATAAGTAGCCAAATGTAAGTTTAAAAAAATCATTATAGGTGTTTTCATAGTGAATAAATTTTTTTCATTTTCATAAAAATTTTATGAAATTCAATTGCAGATTCAAGTTTAGGCTCCGTTTATTTCAAAAAAAATATTTTGTCTCTAATTTCTAGAAAATTATAATATTTTTTTGATGTTTGGCTATAATACTAGAAAAATAGTTAAAAAATATTTTTGGTATTTGGTTTGCAATAAATTTTTTTCCTAAATTATACAATATTACATAGAAATGGTAATATTACATTTGATTTTTTTCTTAATCTATATTTGATAGGTATTCAAGTCTTGAAAAATAACTTTCCGTTCTTAAAATGAGAAGTTATTTTCCCATATTTTAAAGTTATTTTCTTTTGACTTAATTTTTTTGGTAACCCAAACATTAAAAAATAAGAAAAAATATTTTCAAAAAGAATATTTTCTGCAAACAAACGGAGCCTTAATGTGTCTATTTTAAAAGAAAATTTTATCGAATTCATTTGAAATTATAATTTTTTAAAAGTTAAGAAATTATTTATAATTAAACTCAATTCTAAATAAAAATTTTAAATTTTCATATGAATTTAATGATATTATATTTATATTTTAATAAAAATAAAATTCTTTTTTTTTTAATCTTCCAAAGTACCTTTATTTATTTATGTCATTGTTACTTTATCACTTAATTAACAAATCATATATTTATCAATTAAAATATTAAATTGAATCCTAAATTTATATCAAATATCGTATAACAAAATATGAAATTCATTTAAAAAATAATTATAGAATATTTATTTAAACTAAATATGTAAAATTAATAGCAAATGAATTATATTTTAAATTTATTTGAATACAAAATGAATTTTTTAATAAAATTGAGCAAATACTATAGATGAATTTAATGGATAAATTTACTAATTGCTTAGATCTTTTTGTCTTTTTTTTTTTTGTAAAAATAAAAATATACATGGATAATTTCACTATAAAAACTTATTTATAGAGACTACAATAATTGTCTCTATAAATAATAAAATTTGTCTCTATAATTTATAAAAACAACTTTATTTCGTCTCCATTTTTGTCACTTGAGTTTCTGTCTCCATAAGATATAGAGACAAAATAATATTGTCATTTCTTTATATATTTATGAAGATAAAATTATTTTTCTATGGAGACAAAATTAAATTATTTTTATATCTAATTATTTATATATTATCTAAAAATTTGAATTGTAATATAAAAATTTTAAATTTTAACTACTTTCAATTTTATATAATATTTATCTAAAATTTTAACTTCTAAGATTTGAAAAACTTTTAACTTTTTATTTTTTATTTTTGATATTTATCATAACTACCATAGAAAAAAAAAAAAAGATAACAACTTGATAATTTTTCAAGGTAGAGCAATTTATAAAGAGAAGAATAAAGTTTTTATTTACTTACTAATAATGTGGGATTTAAGTTTCATATTTCAATAGTTTTTTAAATTTATTTTCTTTTTTTAGAAAAAGAAATTATTAATTTAATTTATCTCTTTAGATAATATATAGAGACATTAAATAAATTTTGTCACTTAAAATCCAATTTATAAGGACAAATAGTTTATTTTGTTACAATAAATTTAAATTTAAGTAATTAAAGAGAACAAAATAAATTCGTTACTTTAAATTGTCGCTATAGGTTAAATATTTTGTAGTGTTTTTTAAAATAATTATATAATAATTTTCAAAATGCATTTGGATATTTATTAAAAAATTAAATATAATTAAAATAATTAGAAAATTTAATATTATAAATTTATAAAAATTAAAAATATAAATTAAATAAAATTAAAAACAAATAAGATCATTAATCCTTTTTTTTTTTTTTGACTGAGCCTTGTGCCAAGTAAACAAAAAATGTCTGGGTCTTCTCCGATGTTAATTTTTCAGACATGTTAATTTTTCAAAGAATTACTAGGCCTGGATTGTTGATTTTTCAGTGGATAGTTATTGTTTCAATGGGTCAATAGTAATTTTATAATATTTTTCAGATCATATTTGGCTCTTAGAAAATCAAATATAATTGAAATAATTAAAATTAATAAATATTAAAATACAATTTAATTAATAATTAAAATATTTAAAAATGAATAAAACCATTGACCCTAATTTTTTCTTCTTTGTTTCAGTCTTGTGCCATGTAATTCTACCATAATTTTTACATTCCATATCATCTCATTTGTTAGTGCAATTCAGTATAGAGATTCGGATCTTTGATAGTATGCAAAATAGTATAGTCATTTAGAATCATTTTGTTTTTTAATCAATATGAATGTTACATTCATAAAAGAGCTTACAAGGTAGATAATTTTACGGTTGGGGTTGTTTTGGAGTAAAAAAAAGAAGGCAAGCCTTATGTGATTTACTATGCTAGCAAACTACTTGATGATGCTCAAATCAATTATACCACCCCAAAAAAAGAGTTGCTTGCTATTGTTTATGTATTTGACAAGTTTAGAGCATATCTTGTGGGGCAAAAGGTCATTGTGTATTCCGACCATGATGCCTTCAAGTATTTTCTAAGTAAGAAAGATGCAAAACCTAGGCTCTTAAGGTGGATTCTAATGCTTCAAGAGTTTGATTGGGAAGTGAGAGATAAGAAAGGTAGTGAGAATCTCATTGCGGATCATCTATTACGGTTGGATTAAGGAGGATTACATAAGAATGATGATGGTGTGCCGATTAATGAGTCATTTCATGGTGAATATCTTCTTAATTTAGTATCTAAGGAACTTCCATGGTTTGTAGATTTTACAAACTATCTTGTGAGTGGTGTTCTTCCTTATAGGATGGATTATAGACAAAAGAAGAAATTTTTGCATGATAGTAAGTTCTACTATTGGGAGGAACTATTGCTTTACAAGAGATGTAGATATGGTTTGATTAGAAGGTGTATTCCTCAAGATGAAGTTCAAGCTGTTTTGAGACATTGTCATTCCTTAGATGTAGGTGGACACTTTAGTGCATTAAAGATGGTTTCTAAGGTACTTTAATATGGTTTTTAGTGGCCTACATTATTTAAAGATGTTAGAGATTTTGTGCTTACATATGATAGGTGCCAAAGAATGGGTAATTTATCTAGGAAACATGAGATGCCTTTGAAAGGAATTATTGATGTAGAGATTTTTGATGTTTGGGGCATAGACTTCATGGGTCTTTTTCCTAGTTCTTTAGGCTACAAGATTATATTGGTCATAGTTGATTATGTCTCAAAGTGGGTGGAAGCAATAGCTGCTATTACTAATGATGCAAAGGTTGTTAAAAAGATACTTAAGAAAATTATTTTTCTAAGGTTTGGTACTCCTAGAGTATTAATTAGTAATGGTGGTTCACACTTTTATAATCATGTTTTCACATTCTATTTCTTTTTATTTATTTCTTTTTATTATTATTTTCGTTTATTTTATGTCATTTTTCTCTTTATTGCAATTTTTGTTTAAACCACATTATAGTATTAGTAGTATTTCTTTTCTTTTTATTTTTATTTTAAGGTTATTAGTATTTTTTCTTTAACTTATATTTTATACATTTGTTTTCCTCTATATATTTTTATTTTTTATTTTTTTATGTTTTCCTTTACTAATTTACACATACATAGTATTTTCTTCTATTTAGTACTTATTTTTTTTATTTTTGATTATAATTTATAATGTTTATATATTTTGTAATTTAAAAAAAATATTATTTTTTCTTCGGCTCTGTGCCTAGTTGTGCCCTTGCGCCGACTCGTAACAGAGCCTAGGACTGCCGAGTCGGTAGATGGTGCCGACTCGTGCCCTTTTCCTACACACACAATTTTGTCTTCTTGTTTGCATGCATTCTTTTCATTCTAGTTTTATATTCTTCAAATCTATTTATTATACATTGATAACTATTACCTTTTCTCTGTCTTTTCTTTTGTTTTCATTCTATAACAACTATAAACAATTTGAATTATTTTGAAAGGTCATGTCTCTTTCCAATAAAGGAGACAACCTTCCACCCTTTTTCATAACCTTTTATCTTTTACTCATATATAACTTATTTGACTATTAATTTTACACATCTTTAGAAGTTAATCGCAATGATTTTCATATTCTTGAGCTTAGAATATTAGGTAAACCTCACCAACTTACGTATTCCTACATGCAAAGGGTCTTTGGCTTTAAAAAGGATGAAATGTGTAATATGCTTAAATCATTTGATGCTGATGAATTTTGGACATTTTTAACTGATTTACCACCTTCTAAAGAAGGGGAAGGCCATGTTTATCAAAGATTTGAAGTTTTGGCTATTGCATAAGATTCTTTATTGTATTATTTTTTATAAGTCCGAATTTAATCAAGTTTCAGCTCAAGAAATATTTTTAATGTGGTGCATTCATAATAAAAATCAGGTATGTTGGACTTATTGGATTTTCAATCAACTTCTCACTTGTGCTACATGTAAGGATGTACCCTTAACACATGGCCATATTGTTACTATTATTGCCAAAACTCTAAATGTGAACTTTAATGATCTTGACCGTGTTGTTGAGTGTTCCTATTTTACTAAGCAAGCATTTGTGAGAGGTTAAATTATGGATTCTTCTTTTCACTTGATCCCGGCACATACTAGATTATGTTGGAAGGGGATTCCACATTGACATGTTACGGGTCACCAAGATGACGAACCACATGTTGGGGCTGATGTTCATGAGGAGGAAGCACATGTGGAAGAGGAACAGCACCAAGAAGAGGCACCGCATGATGATGTACCTTTTCTTCCTTACCATATCCAAGGAGGTGCAAGTGGCTCTTCTAGTAGGGACTTGCACATTTAGGAGCAAGTTTTGGAGAACCAAAGAGAGATGCAATGCCAATTGAGTGGCATAGAGGCTTTTAATCACCAACTCGATCGCCATCAACGGAGGATGGAGTACAAGATGAACCAATACTTTTCACGTTATGGCCATACCATTAAGTCTCCTCCACCATCTCCTTTAGAGGATTGAGGGAGTTTTTTCTTTTCCCTACCTTTTTTATATGTTTCCCATTGGGGACAATGCGCATTTTTAAGTGTGGGGGAAGGGTAATTAGTAGTTATTTTTATTATTAGTAGTTGTCATTTGTTTATGATTAGATGTAGTTGTCATTTGTTTATGTTTTGGTTATTATGCATATGTGTTTATGTTTTATTTTGCATTATTTTATCTTCTCTATATTAATAAGTATGCATCTTTTTTAAGTTCATCTTGATTGTGCTTAAAGTTTTACTTTTATGCCATGTTAATAATTCATTTTTTATGCTCCATTATTAGAATTTTTAAGTTTCATTTAGTGTAGTCTTTAAGTTTTTCTTATTATCTCTTTTTATTCTTTTCAAAATCTAAAGAATGTTTAGTCCATTTTCTAATTATGCTTAAAGCGAGAATGATAAGGATTTAAGCTTAAGTTTCTTAGGACTTAGGTAGCTTAAAAGAAACTATAGCCATAATACGAAAGACTAGATTTTCAATAATTGATGAGGACATGAATATATATATATATAGTACAAAAATTTTTTTATGCTTATTGTATGATGCATCTTGAGTAAGTTGTGCGTAAGTGAGTATGCTCTTTAATTATATTCATTCAAAAAAAGTGAGTGACGTCGCAAGTATAAGAAAAAATAGTGGGATGGAGCATAAAATGCACCCACTAGAAAAAAAAAAGAGTACAAAAAAAATAATATAATGGAGCATAAAATGCACCCACTATAAAAAAAAAGAGAATGTGTCTAAAAATGCCATTAAAATTGTGAGATTATACATGTGCTTTATCATTGTTCTAATGGCTACGTTTGTTTTAAAAATTTTAAGTTCGAAGAATGAACATTTTGGCTAGATAGCTTGGTTAACACTTAGACTTTATATTCTTGATTTTGTTATTAATAGATTGAGATAATGTGTCAAAATTATTGCCTATGCTATGAAACTTATTTTCTCTATCATTGTTGAGCATTGAAAGTTTAGTTATTAACTATCTTTTTCTTAAAACTTCTTTCATGATTAGGATAACTTGTTCAGATAGCTACATTTATTTTGGAGAGGATAAAATTTTTGTTGTTTTTCTTACTTAGATTTTTGTTTCTTAATTGAGGGCAAGCAAGGTCTAAGTGTGGGAGAATTTGATAGTATGCAAAATAGCATAGTTATTTAGGATCATTTTGTTCACTTTTTCTTTAGTTTGCATTTGCATTATTTTTAATTATTATATTATTGTTGTTATTTGTATGCTTTTATGTTATTGATGTGATTTGTAGGTTGTAATATTCTGCCCTAGAGACTAATTAGCTTTTTGATAGATTTATGGACTAAATTACATTAGAAATAAGTTTTGAAGGCTTTTTCGTGCCTAAAGATTTTTATAAGGATCTAAATGGTTATTTTGGTAACTTGACGGGTCAAAATGGATATTTGCCAAAAAAAAAGAAAGAAAGCTTTATCTGTACCCATTTCATTTCATTTCTTTTACCTTTTTCTCATACCTTCTACATTAACTTTTCATTTCTTTTTCTTTTTTTTAACTTTCAATTTTTTAACTTCAAACATCAATCCAAGCTTCTATTTGCTGATTCAAGGTTGATATACAAAGGATTTGGTAAGTAAAAGCTATTTTGTTTTAAGTTTTTAATATTGAATAGAAATTGAAGTTTTGATTGTTTTGTTAAGTTTTAAGCTTTACTTATGCTAAAACAGACCTTTTTAAGTGTTTTTCTTATTTGGATATTGATTTAGTATTGAAATTTGGTGAAAATATGCAAAAATGGTCATTTTTTGGATGTAAGGACTGTTATGGGTCATAGAGGAAGGAGGCACCTCTGTGGGTTCCCAAACCCTATAAACTCTATTTTGATCATTTTCAAACCATTTTTTGGGTCCTAAACCCTATCCTTTAGTCGTATATCAACTTAAGCTGAATAGAATTGAGATTTAAACTTGTATTCTTATGATTTTGCTTATGAATGATAGGATCAGAATCTGTAGTAGTGGTAGAGCCTAGGCCTGATCTAGCTAACTAGTGTTTGAGCACAACAAGCTCAGGTGAGTGGTTATATGTATATAAAACTAGTTTTGAAGCTAAGTACTCATATATTTATGTATGCAAGTTAATCAAATATTTCATATAATTTAATAAATAATGTTTCCTTATAAATAGTCTTTTATTTGACTATTAGCTTGCAAATACAGTTTTACAAGTTATTTAGCTTTATTTTAGAAATTGGAAATATGTAGTAGTATATATTTGTTACTGATATAGTTAAAGTGTTTTGAAGCAAGAATGTGTTTGTTATTGTTATTTTATGAAATGATTATTTCTCAGCCGTATTTTATTCTAGCATCAACTAAATATTCAGCTATTATGTTTTGTTAGCAGTTTGAATGATTGATTTATAAGAAAACTTATACACTCGTGATATGTATCCTTTAGATTACACTATGATGAATGGTATCTTATATCAGCAATATTATTAGCAACTGTCTTGGGGATAGTGCTTGGTTGTACATATAGCTTTAGGAGCATACAATTGGGTGGTTAGCCCTTTGGGGGTAGCTCTGTGCATGCGTATGACCATCATTATTATAGCAGTATATGTGCACATGGGTTGCCAGGTCATCAATGTGCCCATTGGGTTAGCATTGTAACATCCTATTCTAGATTTTCTTAAGTTCTAGTTATAGTTATTGGACTTATTTGTTATAAAAATAAGTTCTGAGGCTTGTTTTGTGCCTAAGGAGCATTCAGGGGTCAAAATGGATATTTTACTACAAAAAAAAGATTTATTAAATTATT
>CATIWO010555152.1:0-11765 GCA_949673435.1 Macaranga tanarius | reverse complement strand
TCAACATGCTTAATTCCAAGAGGGGATTGTTACCATTTAGGCATGGTATCCACCTTTCCAAGACGATGTCTCCCAAAACATCTGAGGAAATGGCGGAGATGGCCAAGGTTCATTATGCTTCGGCTGTAGGAAGCCTAATGTATGCTATGTTGTGAACTAGGCCGGATATAGCCTATGCTGTTAGTGTGACTAGCAGGTTTCAGTCCAACCCAGGCTTGGAGCATTGGGTGGCAGTTAAGACTGTCCTTAAGTACTTGAGAAGAACTAAGGATTTAGTCTTAGCCTTTGTTTGGTTGGATGGAAATGGATGGAAAAGAAAAGAAAAGAAATTCAATTTTTTACCTTTCCTTTGTTTGGACAATAAACTAGAAGAAGGAATTGTCAAAAAATGAAAGGAAATTGTAATTCCAAACCATCAATTTTCTATCAAAAACATTTCTCTCCATTTTGGTGAGAAAAGGTGGGAAATACAATTTCCCACAATTCCTTTCTTTTCCCATCTAATTTCACTCCAACCAAACAAAGGCTAAGAGAAAGAGACAGACAGACCAGTCTCCTGCGCTTAGCTTTGGGGGAAAACAACTTTTTGACAGTCTTAACAAAGGCAATAACGAAGGTAATGCCAAGATAAGCTAAAGAAAGGGCAAGAATCCAAGGTAAGGAGCTTTGGCCAACTATGGGACCAGGAATGGCTTGAGTAAAAGAACTAGTGAACTCCACTAGGTCTAATGCTTTCTCCTGAATCCATGGCAAATCCTCATTTGCCTCTACTTCTTCCTTCAATTGCTTGTCACTTTTTTTATTTTTGGCTGCCGCTATTGTTTTGAATTGCACTAGGATTACTCTTGGCCGAGGCTGCTACTGCTGCAGCAATATGAATTCCTCTCGCTCTTAGTTTCTTCTGCAAACACACCGAATTTGTGAATTACAAGGTAGAAGAGAACAAAGAAGAGGAAGAGAGGGGCAGTTTGGGGAACTTGGATCGCAGATGCAGCAGAAGTGGAAACAAGGAGAGCCATGGCCAATTGGCTTTCTGTCAACATGGGAGTAGGTTTTTGGGTAATCAGCTCAGCTGCTGAGATTTAACAAATGAGGAAGATCTAATTCAATAACAGTAGCAACAACAACCCAATTAAAAAAACCCTAATTTAACAACAATAGCAATAACAACCGAATTAATTTAATTGGAGATAAATACGCAACCCACCTTCATCATCATCATCTTCAGCCTCTAAGAGATTTCGTTGGTCTTCTTCTTCACCCTCTAAGAGATTTCGTTGGTCTTCTTCTTCACCCTCTTTTTCTCCTCCAAGATCTCATCCTTCAACGCCACCACCCTCTTCTTCTTCTTCTTTTTCACCCAAATGTGAATGGGACAAAAAGATTATTTGATGATTTGGTTGATTTGAGAGAAATTACAAAAGTGAAGCAGAGTAGAGGTGGTGGTGATTTGGTTGAAAAAGAGAGAAGATAGAGAGAGAAAAATCTAGAGGAAGAGCAGGTGGTGACTTCATTGAGGAAGCTCTGATTTGGAAGAAATGGTGGTGGCGTGAGCATGACAAAGAGAGAGGCTAGGGGTGAGGATGGTGATGGTGAATTGGTCCATTTTTGTTAAGGATTTTCTTTTTGTAGTAGTAGTAGTAGTTGTTGTTAATTATTATTATTATTATTAAACAAAAATTTTTAAAAAAAGAATCTCTCTAAATTTTGGGTCTCAAAAATGTTATGGTGGCATCATCCATAAACGGTGTCAAACTTCCGTCCATACTTTATCAAATAGAGGGGCTTAGAAACTTCATTTTGGAAATTTTTGTGCCTAATTGAGCCTGAAAAATGTTTAGGGGTCAATATGCTTCTGGGCATAAACATTATGGGCTTTTTTTTGTACCTTTACGCTAATTTTAATATACTTGATTGACCTTTAAAGAGACATTAGCCAGATTAGAATAGTTTACCTTCAACCGTAACCTATTCCTTAATAATCGTACCTGTGATTCCATGATCAATATTAAATAGTGAAACAATTATAAGCTCTGTTTAGAACATTTATTGAATTCTAATTTCATAATTTAAATTTTTTATTTAATTTTATTTCTTCAAGCTAAATATTAATTGATTTTACTAGCTAAAATTAATAGAATAATTAATACTTAATAGTACAATCTCAAACAATATTTTTCTTAATATATAGTATTATTTGTCACGACACATGGAAATTTTTTTTTTTTGGTCAATAACGACACATGGAAGTTTGCATATGAAAAGAGGCTAATTGAATAAAGTTGATTGTGTGTAAATACATTATTTTAATATTTATTTGCATGATGAACTGTTTATGTAGCAGAGCGAAAGATATTGCAATGGTTGAATCCAGCATCCTTAAGTGCAGATTCCAAGGGCAGATCTCAGAATAATTAAAATATACAATTGTGGACGGCCAGCAATCTTGATATATTAAAAAAACATGAGTTCAAAAATATATATATATATATAAAAAAACATTTTCTTGTTATATACATAAAAGAACTGATTTAATAAAATGGGGTATGTGTAGTCTTTCTTGAACAAGTTTCCTGCTTTACAGGTCCCAACCAGGGGAGCCAATTGAGTAAGAGGAGAGGCCAATCTTCTCCTTGGACCCATGAAGACTTGGTTTCATAGGTGGCTCCATCATGATGACTCTGAATTGAAAGTGACTTTCTTGATTGCTTGCTGTTTCTATTTCTACAAGTTGCTGCTCACCAATTGGAGTCTACTCAAACCTTTCTCAGGTTCAGGTACCTAAAAGTAGAATATCTTTCTTTTGTATAATATGATTTGGTACTGTATTTATCAGATATAAATGGAAAAGTAAAAAAAGGTCTTCATTTATTTTTCATGTAGTTATTGATGAAAATGGTTGGTGGGTAGTTTTCTTTTTCTTTTTAAAATTTATACCAAGTTGATGCTAAGAAGTGGATTTTTACTTTAAGAATCTTGATGGGTTTTATCATTTCAATGGAATAACTAACCCACTTGAAGTTGCGGACTTTTGGAATTCAAATTTTACCAACAGTTAAAATTGACAAGATATTGTGGTCCATTCCATATATAGTAGACTTATGTGGTTCATTTTTTAATATGTTAAGAGAGTTAAGACCATCCAAGATACCAACTAATTTATTAGTGGTTGGTGAGAGGTGTAATCAACTTTGAAAATATTGAGATTTTTTTTTTTCATTTCAGATTGTCCCAAAAAATACAGCAAATTTTAGCAAAGTGGTTTCCAGGTTGATTTTTCAAATTTATACCGTTGTACATTTTTCTAAAATTTATAATTTGTTATATAGTGGTTAGTATATTTTTTTTATATACAATAATTATTATTAGTTATAATTGTTGCATCAATGTAAACCTTTATAGTAAATGAAAATTTCATCAATGATATAAAAAAAAAAGTGTTACTATCATGATTATTAATTTTCTGCAACTCAATAATTTATCTTTTGTTGATAATTTTGTACTGCATATGGTATCAGACAGGTAAGCCACCCTGGAAAACTACAATATCCTAAAGACCGCCTGATAAAGACATATGCTTCTTGTTGTTTTTTTTTTTTTACTCAACTTGTTCAATTCTTGTATCTTGTTTAGTAATGGAGACAAAGTAGCAGGAATCTAGTGTTTTGGTTTCCCATAACAGTGATGACCAGGGCTGATCAAGAAAAGGAAGAAAAATAAAAGGGTGGTGGGGAAGAGTATATGATAGCAGTAGTGGGAATTGGGGTGATAATTGGGTCAATCTTTCATCACTGAAAACCAGGGTACACTTTTCATTGTTTTTTTCTTCTTATTGTTATATTCTGTTACAGTTTATCCTCTTTATTGTCACTTTTAACTGATTCTTTGCAGTGTTTGTACACGTGTAGAACATAACACATGCTTTTGGCATTCTCTTTGATGGTTAACTTCAAAAATCATAAATGCAGCTCAGGTTTTTTCTCCAGTTGGGTGAAGGTGGTCTTTGAGTTTTTCATTGATTTGCTGTTTTGAAGCTACAATTTCTGACCCCTTGTGATTGTGAATTGTGTGGCTTCTGCTTTTTGAGTTGAAGAAGCTTTGATCCCTTGGTTTCTTGCTTCTTGTAAGTTAAATGAAATTTTTTATCCTTCAAATTTCATTGTATCTTGTTGTTTGCTTTTAATTGTACTCTGCATTATTGTTTCCCAATTATTGATGCTTTTATGTCTGCCTCAATTATTTATACCATACCACCACTAGGTATATATGTCTCCATACGTAACTACAGTTCTTTGTAAATACATGTAATTAGGGATTTTTTTTTTTTTTTTTTTTTCTCTTTTAAAACAGGAACAGCAGAAATGTGATTTTTTTTTTCTTCTTATTTTGTTCTTTTAATTGAGTTCTAATTCATATTTTTGTGAAGGAAGAGAAGGGAGTTCCAATGGGTGACAAGGAGGGGTCTGGTTCATGTTTAATTGTATCAGAAAGCAAAACTGATAGCTTCTATCCGATGTATTTTGGTGTTTCTTGTGCTTTTTTTGCTCTCAATGTCTTATCAAAACCTGACAAGGTAGATGATAAATGGGTTCAATTATGTGATAAAATGCTTCAAGGAAGTGCCCAACTCCTTGGATTGCTTGTTTGGAGAATTCAAAGAGACGGAGCAAATGATGGGCGTTGTGAGCTTCTCCACCATAAGCTTGAGAATGCAGAGAAAGAGATCAAAGAGCTAAAGCAAATGAGGCGTGAGGACGCAAAGGCGAATGAGAAAGTTGTTAGCATCTTTGCATCGCAAGAGCAGAGTTGGTTTCTGGAAAGGAAGAAGCTCAGGCAGCATGTTGGAGCTCTTATGAATGAATTGCGAGTTCTTCAGAAGAGGAAAGAAGAAGCTATTTGTGAAATAGATGACAAATTGAAGGAGATGGAGCAGTTGCTGGAGTCTAAGGATAAGGCATTAGAGGAAGAGGAGCAGAAGAGGAAGGAGATAGAAGAAAAGTTAACAAAGATTGAAAATGCTGCAGAAGAATTGAGAGAAATTGCTAAGCGAGAAGCTCAAGAGTATTCTACTGATCTTTGGAAACATAAAACGGCTTTTCTTGAGCTGGTTTCAAATCAACGACAGCTTGAAGCTGAGCTGGGTAGAGCACTTAGGCAACTTGATGCTAAAAGGCAAGAGATTGATTTGGTATTGGAGCAGAAGGAGGAGTCAGTCTTGTTGGCCCAAAAATTATCCATGGAAGTTGTAAAGATGCGCAAGGATTTGGAGCAAAAAGATCAGATCTTGTCTGCAATGCTTAGGAAATCTAAACTGGATACAACTGAGAAACAGATGCTCTTAAAGGAGGTTAAACTATCAAAAGCTAAAAGGAAGCAAGCTGAACTAGAAACTGAAAGGTGGAGATCAGTCTCTGAATCTAAACATGAGAAACATTCATTGAGAAGCATGTTTGCTCGCCACGGCAATTCAAGATCAGATGATCCTTCGATTGTAAGAGGGACATCACAAGTTGGGAAAGGCAGACCACAACCTGCTGATTATGCTCTTGAATACGATAATCCTGAGTTTCGAAAGGATGCTGCAGTTTTTACTCCCCTTTCTGATTTCTATTCACCAGAAATGAATGATGAACTAGGTAACAAAAGAAAAATCCAGCTATCTCTTTTAATCTAAATGAACTTCTTATGGTTGCTCAGCACAACCCGGGGGATTATGTTTTTGGATATAAATTGTCGATATAATTTTCTTATCAGCATTCAGTATGGCTAATTCAAATATAAATTGCTGATATGTTTAAACTCTTATATCACTGCTGTTTTTTTTTTTTTTTCAAATTCATTTCTTGTTCTTGCTATTGAAGCTATTACAGCTGATGTCAAGAGGTTGGAAGGATGGGTTCGCTCAGAAGCGGAAAAGTATGCAACCACAATTGAGAAGAGGCATCATTTAGAAATAGATGCTTTTGCAGAACAGATGAGACTAAAAGATGAAAAATTAGAAGCTTTTCGATGGCAAATGCTAAGCATGGAAATAGAATCAAAGCGATTGCAGTCTCATGTGGAAGGACTAAACCAGGATATATCACAGCTCAGGCATGATAATATGAAATTGGAAGCATTAGTATTGGAAAGGCAAGAAGAATTAAATGCCATGAAAATGCATTTCATAGGACAAGTGAAACCTCAGATTTTCCAGAAGACAGACTTGGATTCATCTCTACCTGATCCGTCCTCAGCCTTTGAAACCTCCAAACTTCAAATTGTAAAGAGAGAACCTGCAGACAGGGATCAAGAAGCAAAAGAACATTTAGTGGAAATGTCTCAAAAGAATGATGAAGAGAAAGATCAAGAAGCCACCACTAACAACCAGTCCAAAAATGTTGTTTTCAATGTCCAATCTCCTGAAAAGGAATTTGAAGAAGAGAAGCATGTTCCTGATCAAACTCCAATGATGGAAAATAGTGTGAATCCAGTTGAAGCTGTTGAAAGCTTACCCTCACCTAGCCAACCATTGATAAAAACAAACCATTCACCATTGAGAATGGATCTTCAAGCTCTTGGAGTTTCTTACAAGATTAAGAGACTGAAGCAGCAACTCGTAATGCTTGAGAGACTGATGGGAAAGAGTGGGGAACATGCAGAAAACAATGACGGTATGCAGAATGAGTTAAAGGGATTCCCGTTACTTCTGTCTTTGCTTAATAAACAAATCGGCAGGTACCAGTCTCTCCAAAGCAAGACAGATGAACTTTGCAAGCGGATGGTAAGCTCTATTCTAGTTTGGTCATTAGTATTATGATGTCTTGGTTACTTTTTCTTCTATTTAATCTTTGGCATGTGAGATGGCATCCTACAAAAATGTTTCAATACCCTCTTAGATTAACATTAATGTCATAAAAATTTTTGAGGCTTAAATTTAGAATTTGGTTCTCCTTGTCGATATTTTGATCTGAGACAGTCTTTTGGTTTGCTTATTTTAATCTCAATGTTACAGCATGACAATGATGTAAACACGACCAATGGAGATACCAGTATTCTAAGAACAAAAGGAGAGACTAAAACGTTAGAGCATTTTCTTGAGGAGACATTTCAGCTTCAGAGATATATGGTTGCAACAGGACAGAAATTGATGGAAGTTCAGTCCAAGATTTCCTCTGGACTTGTTGGGGTCCCTGAAGAGCTTGACAAGTCTGTCAGCTTCGATACAAAACGCTTTTCTGACAACATAAGAACTCTCTTTCAAGAAGTTCAAAGAGGTCTTGAAGTTCGAATTTCTCGAATCATCGGAGATCTTGAGGGCACACTGGCTCGTGATGGGATGATGCGAATGAGGAAATAGAGGTAGGAATAACAACACCAACACAAGGATGAATAAGGTATAGACATGGAGTCATGGTGTGATTTTTACGAGTGTTTCAATTGATATGTATACTCAAATTTGTACAGGAAAATCACACACAAGTTTTATTGCAATACTGTTGCCTTTTCACTTATATTCTTGCAAGTTTGAAAGAAAATTATACATCATTAGTATTAGCAAGTAGCTTTCATTATGTTGTAATGTTAAATGGGTTGCACATCCCCTCGGGCCTCCGCTCGTACGAGGAACATTCTTTCTTCTGATGTTGCTTCATGAATTACAGTTTGGCCAAATGCATAGTTTCACCCTTAAATTTATGTGATTAACTTTTGAGTTTTGATATCATTCAACTTTTATTATTTTTATTTAACTTCTAAATTTTTTATTTTAAAATTTATTAAAATCATATAATATGTGAAACAAAACATATTTCATAAATATATGTTGATATATACAAAAAAAATAAACTTATATTAACTGGAATGATAATTAATTTTAAAAATACTTTCAATTTTCATTCTAGTCCTTAACTTTATTTTTATTAATTCAGAGCTCATTTTTAACATTTTACTTATTCAAAAGCATTTGATCGAATGCTTCTCCATCATGGTACTGCATGAGCTAAATAAACTTGCAATGTAAAAATTCAAGGCTGAAAATAAATTCAAAATAAAAATTTAAACATATTATAGAAAATAAATTCAACATATAAAACCAAACCGAACCAATATACATTTATGTAAATCAAAAACTGGATAAAATTTAGTATTGTTGATTCAATTCGGCTTTAAATTTCTGGCATGCATTTGGCTTTGTTCACTTTGATTTGAACCGAATGCTTAGTTCTAGTTCGAGTTATAAGTTGCACTTATTTTATTAAATGGGGATAAAATTAAAGATAATATCAAAAGAACAGGGACCCAAATATGTAATAAGCTAAATCTGAGGGGTATAAAGTAATTATCCCAATAAAATATTCATTTCCTTCCTTCAAGCACAGCCGCTCTCAATGCTTCTCTCCCAAAACCCTCTAAAACCCTATCAACCAATTTGGTTGCTAAAACCGCTTCCTGCTTGGTCTAATTTTGCTTCTTTACTGTGATGTTTGGTGTTTGGCACCTGAAGATAGCTTCTTTGATATACCCTGTATCTGCCCTAACAGCTTTAATCTTGAAATTAAAAAAATGAAAGCAGCATTTCCAACACTGCGAATTATAAATACCATAACGTCAAAACCCAGAAATTGTCATCCCCTTCTGCTTTCTCGTTTCTTCTCAGCTCAGCCTGAGCAGAACGACAGTGAAAACGAGAACACCCATGACTCGGTCTTTGACAGCAGCCACTACACACTCCCCAATTTAAGTGATAGCAGCATTAACGTTACAGCCTCTCAAGAGCCTGCTTGGGATGAGAAGTACAGGCAGAGAGTAGATAGATTAGTGTTTGGGCAAGAAACCCAGAAAAATTCCAGCTTTAAAATACTTCAAGAACAGGAAGAGGAGGAGAGAAGGAGAGTGTTGGCCAAAGCGTTGCTCCAGGCAGCACTGGAAAGGCCAGATGATCAGGAAGAGGTTGTTAGGGAGGAGGACCAGAAATCACTTTCTGTTGGAATTGTTGGCGCCCCCAATGCTGGGAAATCTGCCTTGACCAATTATATGGTTTGTTTTAAATACGTAATTTTTTTTTTTTTTTTCTGTTTTAGAATGATGGATGGGTCTTTAGTTTTCTGGTGATTTTTGTTATATTGAAATGCTTAGTCAAACCACTTGTAAAATTTTGCAGCTTTTCGGGTTTTTTATATACAGTTTTTACTTGAATTTAAGGGCTTCAAATAGCTGATTTGTTGTAATGATTTAATTTGAGATGATTGGTTGATCTCTGGGTTGTGAAGTTCTGTGACTTTTAAGGTTCATGCTTGATAGAGTGAACTAAGTGTTTCTTAGCTACTTTACTTTTGTTACTAGTTTAATGCAGCTGTATGTTATTGAAGTCTGGTAGGATGTACTGTAATTACAGAAATCGGTGGTCTTGTATGAGTTTGGCGTTTGAGCACAATAAGTTTTGCATCTCATGCCCCTTTCATTTTGTACTAATGTGATTCAGTTGAGGTTTTCAGAATCTAGTCGTCACTTTGGAAGATAGATGATTTTGTTTCCTCATATTGTTTGTATAGTAAGTGTATTGAGTGAAGTTAAATCTATGCACATTTACGCAGTGACATGTTCACATCTGACCTTGATTTTCTTTTTCTGTAAAGCGATTTTTAGAGCATGGAATTTCACAAATGATTCTATGCAGTGAATTTTACTGTTGTTTATACATTATTCTTTGTAGTTAAATGACATTATTTTCTAGCTTATATTCATTACATTTAGACAAATATATGTGCATGAAGCACCTTATATTCTATTTGAGTAGGTTTAGTCAACTTACCTATGTGCGGACATTATGTATGTTATTTACTTGTTATATCTAGTATATTATACAGCTTTTACTGACCTTTCAAAGATTCACACTTTAGTTTATGCTCGCTAATGCTGACATGTTTTCCGTTATGGTTGGAATTACAAGGTTGGAACAAAGGTTTCTGCTGTGTCACGGAAGACAAATACAACAACTCATGAAGTATTAGGAGTGATGACAAAAGGGGACACCCAAATTGTAGGTTGTTTTGGTTTATTAGTTTTCCCCTTTCTCTTCTATGTGAATTTGGATAATTTCACTTTATTAATATGTATTCAGTTGGAAGAGCAAACACTTATGACCTGATGCATCATCATATGTTGATCATACAGTTGGTATGATATGAATATATCTTGCATTTTTTTTTTTTTTTTTGGGTGGGGATTGGGGTGGTGGTGGGGGGTTGATACTGAATTCCCATTGGGTTTTTTACTGATGCACAGGTACTGTGATGATGAACTCTGACATTGGGTTTGCAAGTTATCTGTCACTTTGTAGTTGGACTGGCTAGATTGATCAAAATTAATAGTTGCATTTGCTTTTAATATAAGCAAATGGGTGAATCTGAAAGTTTGATTAGTTATAGCTCTCATCTTCAATTAGGAGAAGTTACAGATCAGCATTTTTTATGAAAATTTTAGTAACATTAGCTAGTTTACTGTTAAAAAGAAATACATTTTTATTATTTGGTTTGATTTAAAGGAAGTTAGAAGAAATAAGATTTTGCTAAAAGAATTAATTAATTTTCTTATTGGAGCTTAAAAATGACGATTCATTTAGGTATGAGGACAGAAGAGTTGACAAAAAGGAGAATTAGCCTACTCAAATAGAAGTATTTTTTCTGGGGAGGTGAAAGGAGAAGTACAAATTTTGGTGTGGTTTTGATATCTTTTGTCATATTCATGAAATGCATTTATTATGATAAATTATAATGTGTTTTCCTGTTTTCATATTTGCATTTCTTTTAATTGTTGCTCTATGATTACCTTTTGGTAAAATACATATTATTCTCACTTGAGAGAACATGCTGCTGAAGTCTTTTGCATATATTTATATATGGTGGTTCCTTACTTGTTTATGTATATTCTTGTAGTAACTTCTAAAATATTGTTTTTCTTAATTTACATCTGTTCCGTGCAGTGTTTTTTTGATACCCCTGGGCTTATGTTAAAGAGCAATGGATATCCTTACAAAGATGTGAAGGTTCGTGTGGAAAATGCCTGGAGTGCAGTCAGTTTATATGATGTGCTCATGGTTGTTTTTGATGTCCATAGGCATCTTACGAGGTTAGTGATACATTGAATGAAAATTTAGATACACTTAATCTTTCATACTTATGTAACCTCCTAGCATATCTTAGCATTCAATTTATGGATTTCTGATCAGTTTATAGAAGATTTTCGTAGACCATTTTCTTTATGGCTATGGCATCTGTTTTCCTTTAGGGTGTGTTTGGTTCAATTCCACTGAGGAATTCATTTCATTTCCAAATGAATTCAAAATAGAATTCATGTCCAAATTAATTCAAAATAGAATTCATTTCCAAATTAATTTTTTTTAATGAAATGTGTTTGGTTCAAATGAATAGGTTATGAAATTCATTTGAAATGAATTTCATTTTTTATTATATTGTGTTTGGTGTAAATCTATAATTTAAGTTAATTTTTTATTTTGGTCAAACAATACCCTTTTTAAATAGATTGTATTTTTTTTTTAGCTTTTTTTTTTTTTCATATTACATAACTACAAATGTGATTATTTAAAATTCAAATTAATAATTTAATTTATTTTTAAATTTTTATTTTTAATTATATTTCTAAATTTTAAGATTACAATTATTTAATACAATATTTCTAAATTTTTAAATATTTATTTTTAATACAATATTATTTAATACAACCATGATCAAATGGCTCATAGAATGTTAGCCAAGTCCAGTGGC
>CATIWO010554972.1:0-11615 GCA_949673435.1 Macaranga tanarius | reverse complement strand
TTTTGGTAGTAAATAATTTTATTAAGAGTTTTATATATTTAGAAACTAATATTATTAATAAAATTTAAAATATTAGTAATAAACCAATCAAACCGAACTATAAATATATATAAAATTTTAGAATATACTAGAGTTCGGTTCCGTTCGGTTTTTATCTATTTTTTACTCTAAAAACCGAATCAAACCGAACATATTTTGGTTCGGTTCGGTTTAAACTGAATTAGTATTTTATTTCTAAAAACCGAACCGACCGGTTTGGTTCGGTAATTCGGTTTTCGGTTATTCTTGCTCACCCCTGCTTAGGCCTGCAGCACAAATTAAGAAATAAGACTTAAAAAATAATAAACAACCTACAAGATACAAAAAGGGTTAGCGCGCAATAAATATAAATAATTAAATTCTAATGCAATTAATCACAAGAAGATTAAATCTAAAAATTAAGTTGTTTCACAATACCCAATAATCTAACTAAATTGACAAGTAATTATTTAACTAAAAATTAAATCATGCGTGCCTAATTAATAAAATCACCAAGAAAATATTAATTACACAAAATAAACAAACCAAAAAAGAAACAAATAAAATAAGTAAATAAATAAATAAATGAAAGGCAAATAACATAATAGAATACCAAATAAAATTAAAAAGCAAGAAAATATATAAAAATAAAATAAAGCAAAACATTAAAAAATTATAAAATAAAAATAAAATGGAGGCCGATCGCAAGATCAGGTGGGCCATTCAAAAGTTCATACCCAGTTTTCGAACCCAATCTCTGAGGAAAGCTGTTGGGTTTCCTCCGTGGAATCCAGTTGCTGTAAAAGTGTTCCGGATTTCACCCGGGTGGCGACTCCCAACTCCAACCAAAGCCTGTAAAAAGGCCCAAGTTGTACTCCTAGTGGGCCCTGAGACCGCACAGTGTCGTAGTCGCCGAACACTTGGGCGCACGCTGAACCCCGCCGCCTACAGTGGTGACTCAACTGGGGATAGAGAAACTGATTCCAGTGTTTTATATTTTATTATTTTTAATTATTTAATTATTCCTTCTGCATTTGCATTCACTATACCATTTTCACATACTATGCACACAGTCCCGAATAATCTGATTATAGTTGTTGCTCTATTGCCTGTGTTTCACTCAAACCTCGTGGTGGAGTATATAGCTATTGTCACTCACAGTGCAGTACAATTGAGTACGTCGTTTGGACCATTGAGTGGGGAGACAGAAAAGGTATATAATAGACTGTGGGAGCCCTCGACTTTACCCAAGACTCAGCCCATGTAATATCTTAGTAACTACCCGTAGGTTTTCCCTATAATACATGTATTATGTTGCCATATAGTAATCTCAGTTATAAAACCCAAGCCCAACAATGATGAGCCATTTTGGATTGGGCTTTTGTCCTTCTACCATGGTTTAGATTGGGCTTTTGTCCTTCTACCATGGCCCTTTATGTTAGATTTTGATTTTATGAAAGAGATATGCTACTTGTTTGTTTCATCTCGAGAGCTTATGCATGTACGTCGGTTTTATTATCCCCTGTTGATAATTAAAACTCAGACTAAAAATCCTAGGGCAAGGAACTCGCCATTGAATATGTGTGTGGGAGGAATAAGGTTGGAAGGCTACATTATTGAGACTTATGTGTGTTTGTTATTTGTGTGTTTATTTTGTAAACTCTTTCTTTTAAAAAAAATATATTAAAAAAATAAAAAAAAATTATTTACATTTCATGCATACATGTCAGTCATTTTTATTTTTAAAATTCATTTGTTTACAGTCGAAAGTCTCTTCTGCTCGGAAGCAAGTCGAGGGAGATTCGGTCCACTAATATCAAGAATCCACTTAGTAAGTTGAGACCATATCACAGAAAACAGAATGTCAGGACTCTCCAATTCTGATCTAGAATCCCTCAGGCAAGAAATTCTAAAAGAGGTCAGGGATGAAGTGCGAAAAACGTGTAGAGAGGTGTTTACTGAGATGTTTGGAAAGAGGCCCCTGGATGGAGAGGACTTTGAAACTATAACCATAGTCAGTAAACCACCCAAAGAAAAACTGAAAGTAGCAGAGAATTCAATTGCACCCGAATGGGAGAAAAATATGAAAAAGCAGATGAATCAGCTGCAAGATGCAATGAAGAAGCTTGGGCCCAACCATGATTTCACAGACCTAGATCTAGAAGAAGATGAACCACTGCCCCCGAAATACAAGTTTCCTGACATCAAGAAGTATGATGAGACAAATGACCCGCACTTACACCTCTGACATTATATCACCTTTATGAAGCCCACAGGACTGACCAAGGCACAAATTGTCAAATAATTTTCGATGTCATTGACCGGAGCTGTTGTTAAGTGGTACTACACTCTGGATGCACATGTTCAACAGAGTTAGAAGGAGCTTTGTTCGGTCTTCATCAAGCAGTACGGATTGAATGCTCAGTTCGAAGTCTCTCTTCATGAGTTACAAAATACAAAACACAAACGGAGACCGATCGCAAGATTGGGTAGGCCATTTAAAAGCCCATACCCAGTTTTCGAACTCAATCTCTGAGGACGGCTGCTGGGCTTCCTCCGTGGAATCCAGTTGCTGTAAAAGTATCCCGGATTTTACCGGAGTGGCAACTCCCAACTCCTACCAAAGCCTATAAAAAGGCCCAAATTGTACTCCTAGTGGGCCTTGAGCCTGCATAGTACCGTGATCGTCGGACACTTGGGCGCGCGCTGAACCCCGCCGTCTACACTAATATGAGTTTTTAGTTTGACAAAAAAAAATGAGTTTTTAGTTATTTTGCAAAATTCTATGAAATTTATTTATATAATTTTCAAAATTGTTCAATTGAGTATCTATTTTATATATATATATAAAATTGGAGGTGTTGTTAAAAAAAAAAAAATTGGAGGTTAAGTTGAAATGCAGTGTAATAAACATTTTAATCCTGATGTATGTGCTCTTACACAGTTACACTATCATTTACAAGATTTGATGTATCAGATTTTAGAAGATCAGCCTTTAAATAATCAAATGCACTCTGACTTTCAGCACCCATTTAACTAATTTTATACTTTGTGGGTCATACAAGATGTGAATCTTTTTAAATTTATTGTCAATCAACTTTAGCAGGTCATGCAAGTCACTACTGTGAATCAGAAGAATTCTAAATTTGAGATTATATAAAATAATCAATGCAATACGTATATGTATATGCACACATCAAAACACTGGAAATAAAATCAATAAATAAGATTCCAGTTTGGACAGGTAAGCCTTTGAAATGAAGTAATTTGAACTTAATAATGTTAATTTTAGTGTTGATAACGCTATAGATTTTCTTTAGTTAGTTAAAATTATCAAAAACAGACTAAGCCTAAATTCATAAATTTTAACTTATTTAATCAAATATTGATATATAATAGTTCTATTTATAAAAGGTTCAAGACAATGCACATCCTAATTAATAAATTAACACCTGTAAGTATACATAATCTTATAGAAAAAGAACTTATATTTCAAATGCCTTTTTTTAACAATATTTTTTCAAATGCCTTTAGCTTATTGGTCAATCTCAAAAGAAAATGTGGGGAGAAAAATTTCTCCGACTGTAAAATACTTAGCGTACGTGTAGTTGAGTGTACGTAATTTTCTGAATATAGGTAAATTTTTTTCAAATTTGAGAAAAAATTTGCTTATTTCGATTATATTAATTACATATAAGATATATATTATACAATCAATAGTTGAATATAATATTCTGAATATAGGTAAGAGGATCCAAAATATGAGAACAAAAAGTCTTATTTAACTGTGTTGTCATATGTCTGTATAGTGTTAAGTGTATCATCAGTTTGGACTGCTCTCACCCTATAAATACTACTCAACCAATCCCTTCATCCAAAGCTATCTACCCATCTTTCTACATTTGGCATATCAAATAGAGACCCATTTAGCTTCTTCATAAGCCATCTAAGTTAATTAATTAAAAAAGAAAGAATCCATCTTCTGTATACATGATCAAAATGGGGTGTTTCAATCTTGAAAGACATCAACAACTAGTCACTATTATCCTCATTGCCTTGTTTCTTTTGTCATCATCAAGACTTGAAACTTGCCATGCAAGAGAAGGGAAATTATATTACTGGAGCCAAAGCAAGGATGTGCTGGTGGATAATAAAGAAAAAGGTGGTCTCCATGGCGGCCGCAGCTTGTCAGGGCTGATGGATTCTGATAATTACACTTGGCCTGATGTTAAAGGGCAAAACGCTGCCACCTTTAATGTGCTTGATTATGGTGCTAAAGGTGACGGGAATGCTGATGATACCAAGGTAATTATTTCTTGAAGCTTTCATGCATATTTGTCCTATATATGAGTCGGATAGAATCAAAAGTGAATTGTAGAATTACAACTTACAAGAATTTGATGCTCTCTTAATATATTTCTTTGGTATTAATTTAGAAATATATGATTCCTAAAAATGACAAAAAAAACCTTTTTCGAAAGTTGAGTAGATAAATAAAATTTTATTTTATATCATTATAAAAGTCATAAATTTAATTTCTGACCAAGGGATCACAAGGTAGTGAAATTTCTACCCATAACTTCATAAAAAAAAAAAAAGCTCGCTTGGCTTAATTTAGAAAATGTATACTTCCTTACAAGCCAATTTATGAGTAAGCAACTGTAATGAACGTGAGCGGCAGTCGATGACATCAAACAATAAACAAGGCATATATTTTGCAAGCCTATCACAATATGCTAAAATAGTAAGCAAGCAGACCTAAAAAAAGTTATGAGCCACCAAAACCATTTTGAAATCATTGCAATTTTGTCAAAAACTAAAATTGTGTGGTGTGAGGCAGGCATTTGAAGCAGCTTGGGAAGCAGCTTGTAAAAACGAGGCATCAACAATAGTGGTACCATCCGGGTCTATTTTTCTTGTCCATCCAATATCATTTTCAGGTCCTGATTGCGCAGAAAACATAGTATTCCAGGTAAAAATTTCCCCAAATCCTGAACTCTTTTCTTTTCTTCTTTTTTGAAACAACTCTTTTCTTGAATCCCTGATCAATATATATGTTTTTTTTCTAAATGTTATGCAGTTGGATGGCAAGATCATAGCTCCTACAAGTGCTGCTCCTTGGGGATCAGGGCTTTTACAATGGATTGAATTCACAAATCTAAATGGTATTACAATCAGAGGAAAAGGAGTCATTGATGGACAAGGTTCAGTCTGGTGGAATGACCTTCCCTCATATAGTCCAGACCCTGAGGTAAAAAGAATTCAACAAATCCACAGTTCATTGCTCATTTTCAACTTAGTTTTTAGTACCAAAACTAACCCTTTTCACTCTCTTGCAAATGATATTTTATCAGATAACTGGTGAACTCAGTGCCAAAATGCATGGCACCAAGCCAACAGTAAGCACTTTCTCATCATGACCACCCCTCTTTCCAGGGTCTATATGTTAGTGGTGTGGAGATTAAGAATGTTTTGTTTATTACTATTCAGGCTCTAAGATTCTATGGAAGCACTGGCGTGACGGTAACGGGAATAACAATTCAGAACAGCCCTCAAACCCACCTCAAATTTGATGATTGCACAACTGTTCAGGTTTCTGAGTTCACTGCTGCATCACCTGAGAACAGCCCAAACACTGACGGAATTCACCTGCAGAACTCTAGAGATGTGCTCATTTACAGCACTGATCTTTCTTGTGGTAATCTATCAGAAATTAAATCCATAATGAATATTGTCTTCATAATAAGCAATCCCTAAGTCCAGGCTGTTGCTCCACAATAGGCAGCTATCTGTAAAAGAAAATTTGAGTAGCTAGCTCTTAACTTCGTATCATACTGCTTTCTCCAGGAGATGACTGTGTTTCTATTCAAACTGGATGCTCAAATGTTTATATGCATAATGTAAACTGTGGACCTGGACATGGCATTAGCATCGGAGGATTAGGAAAAGACAACACCAAGGCCTGTGTTTCCAACATCACTGTCCGGGATGTTCAGATGCAGAACACATTAACCGGTGTCAGGATTAAAACATGGCAGGCATGAATACTAATTACATATGCAATTCAACATCAAATAACTACAGGATCGTTTTGTTAATTAAACTCAAACAACTATCTATTAACCTTTTGGTTTGAAACTACAGGGTGGTTCAGGCTCTGTACAAGGAGTAACATTCTCAAACATTCAAGTTTCTGGAGTCGAAATTCCGATCATAATCGATCAATTCTACTGTGATGGCAGTCAGTGTCAAAATGAATCTTCAGCTGTTGCTGTATCAGGCATAAACTATGTGAACATAAGAGGCACATACACAAGAAATCCTCTACACCTAGCATGCAGTGACAACTTACCTTGCACTGGTGTTTCGTTGGATATGATAGAGCTACGACCAGTTGGTGGAGATAGCCAACCATTCTGCTGGAACACATATGGAGATTTGAAAAGCGAAATTGTCCCTCCAGTTAACTGTTTGCAAGCTGGGAAATTCATGAAGCCCTATAGTGTTGATTGCTGAACTTTAGCATAGGTAGCCATACATATGTGATATATACCCACCTATGAAATAGCTTGTAAACCTACTACATAGCCAGCCAGTGACAATCTTGTAGCCCTGAGGAACCATGTTCTAGACGTAACAAGTATTCAGTTTCAGTTTCATAAGAATATATACAACCTTTTTTTGCCTGAAATATAATAGTTCATACTTGACACCTCATTGTTTTTTTCGTTTTAATTAACTATTCTTATGGGTTTATTGCATTCATAAGATCGATCTTGGTTAGTTGATCACAATTAGCCACCGCACAACAAAAAAATTGAAGTCCAATAGAAAAACCAATTTCAGTAGGATCATAAAGGATGTGCAAATAACACAAAATGATAAATACATAAGCAGTTAAGCACATTGACGGGATCGAATTTATCTCCAGACAAAACTTGTACCAAGTTTAAACACGTCTCACGGCAAGCAGTACTGTTTCTTGTCAAAAAATTAAAGTTCATGTACTGCATATACCCACAAAACTTGCTGGCTCCATTACCCCATTTAAACGTGTCAAGACGGTAGAAACCAAAAGTAGGGTGGAAAGATAGAAATTATTTTGCAGCAAGTTTATACAATGATAAACAGGATATCTCATATCTCTACAAAGATGCATTCTATTGAACATCCATTCCAGATACCATCTAAAACCTACACGCGATGCTTATATTTCTTTTGACAATAAGTCACAAAGCAGCCATCTGGTGTAATCACAGCCTTACAAAACATTGTATATGCTTATGCGTTCAACCTGACTTCTGCTCAGCGAATCCAAGGCACATTATAAGCAGCATCAGCCTAACTTTCATCCGTTCTGTGTGTACTGCACTAAAAGATAAAACAAGGACGATCAATAAATGGACCAAGAGAAACGAAAAAAGAAAAACAACTATTTGATGCTTTTTGGTACCTGATGACTCTGAAGAAGCCTATGTCCGCATCATGATTTTCCAAAACCAGCAGCAACCTTCTTTGTTTTGCGTGTTTCAATCCTTTCAGGGCTTAGAAGTCCAGTTGTATCCTCATAATTCTTTTCTAAGGCCTGTCATAACCATCAAGCAATACGTCATCAGATACATAAAAGAGCCAGGGAGAATCCAGTAGATACACATTGCAGTTCATCAATGTAAAAATAATGACAAACCAAATGATTCGGGAAGCAAACAGGGGAAAACATCAAAACATAATTCATTTCTGCATAACGTCTAAATAAAATAAATACATTTGTTATTTCACTTGGATAGAAAAATGACGTATCTTGTTGCAGCAGATACAAACATAAATTATCTAGTTACCAACAATGAATAACTGATCACATCAATTTCTTGCAATGCAAGTCACACTGATGGCGCCATGGACAGGTATGCTTGTCCATTCACTGACAAAATTCATTCTAATCCATAGCAATCACATACCATTTCTCCTGAAATCCATCAATTTATGCTTACTATAGTATGATTATTTCATATGAATGAAATTATCTTGCATGCAACACAGGATTTTCATTTCATTCTTATATATTTTAATAGTACTAAATTCACTCTAATCCATAGCAATCACAGACCATATCCCCTGAAATCCATCAATTTATGGTTACTATAATATGATTATTTCATATCAATGAAATTATCTTGCATGCAACACAGGATTTTCATTTCGGTCTTTTATATTTTAATAGTCCATTTACTAGGATGGGCATAATAATATTTGTACTTTTAATTCACAGATATTTTGAAATTCCTCTTAACTAAATAGAGAAAGTGAATATTCTGATGCTTGATTTGCCATTACATATCATATTGCAATCGAAGTTCCGTTATGCTATAGAAACAGTTTTTCTCAGAAACAACTGGGATGTATGAGCTCAGTCACACTCCTTAGCAAAGTTAAGTCTAAGCAAACAAAAAAGCCAGCTTTCTTGTAGGATTGGAAGGTATATGATCTGTCACACTTCCACTCACCTGTAGCTGTGCCCGAATACTATCAAGAACTTCATCAGTCATTCTATCAAAGAACAGAATGCCCTGCAAGATATGAAATACCTTATCAAAAAGAATAAGAGTTGACATCCATACCCAGAGATAATAACATAGATGACCATCTGTTAGCAGCTTGATTTTGGTGCACACAACACAGACAATATTGCATTCATAGCATATAAAGACATGGAGAAGTACACACTTCAAACCTTGAGCAAAATGGCAACATGGACCTTTAACATGTAAAATGACAAAAAGGTTTGCAGAAACGTTTAATCAGCAATGCAGAGCCAAACAAAGTTCTGATTAAAGGAGGGTATGAAATATTGATTTTAAATGCGTAACTAGAATTTAATGCTGCAACAAATGTCCGGTACTGAATGAAATGAAAACTGATCTTGCATATATGCCTAACCTCGTAGAAATCTGACAATTACGTAGCAATCAATCTCAGTGAAAAGTGAATGTAGATAAAATCAGAAATAAATGCATGCTAGTGTAGCTATTATCATATTAACTAAATGCAAATCAAAGATCATAGAATGCAGCTTGCAGAACTCAAAAGGCAGCTAATCCTTATATCTGATATTTTGTTCTGAATAAGAGTTAGAGTGAAGAGATGACCTCCAAATGATCATATTCATGCTGGAAAACCCGTGCGGGAAGACCCGACAAGGTGACATTAAACCTTGCACCATTAATGTCCCTTGCATCAATTTTCACAGATTCTGGTCTCTGCAAGCAAAAAATGACAGGCACTTTTTTAAACAGAATTGGAGATCATACTAAACCATGCACATGATAATTTGAGTATTAAATTGCATTGAGCAGTATACATTAAGCAAAATACAGCTACATAAACTGATTTAAGAGAAATCAAAAATAATTTCACTTAATGAGGTTTGACTAAGGATTGAAATAAGAAAAAATATGCTAATAGGCCATTTTCTACCAAGTAATTGCTACTTTCAAATTCCAATGGAGAAGCTTGAAGAGAAACACTTAAAGAAAAATATCAACTGTATAGATACCAGCACATCAGCATAAATTCCAGGAAAAGATAGGCACCCTTCATTAAAAGGCACAATTTTCTTTGAGTATTTGTTTAATCTTGGATTAACGAGAACAATTTCCTCTCCTTCACCACGCTCACCAACTGGATTAAACACCATAAGTTGAACATTAATTCCTACTTGTGGTGCTGAGAGTCCAATACCATCAGTTCTGTTAAAAATGAAGCCAACAAGCATTTTCACAACCTGTAAGTAGCAATAATTTTTTTTTTAATAAGCATCTAACTTCCAACTACAGAACCATTCAATTTTAATGCAACTGTATAATTTATGGTCCAGTGAAAGGATTGTGAACATAATCTTCATTTCCCAAATAATCACAACGATCTACAACTAGGGCATAAATAAAACTAAAAGATCATAAATGGAGTCCTGTCTTCCACCAGCTTAACGGGTAGCACCAAGAACTCGTTCATAGTGTTTGGAAAGTGTAAAAGTGAAAGAATTCAATCCAAGTGAAGTCAATTCTCATGTTTAAAACGGCAACGTTTGCTAGAATTCAAGAAGCATTTTTGCATCATTCATGTTGTTCGTCGCATGGTCTCATTTCTTTCAAAATGCCTTCCATGTAGCAAACTATTAACCTATTCAAACCATGAGAATTAACTAAACAGAATTCAATTAAATTGAATTCATTCTTTTTCAGAGCCTCCAAACACTAGAATTAAATTATAAACTAATCCAAACAATGCCTTGAAAAAAAAACCATATTCTAAGCATAAAAAACTGAAGGAAACTTACTTATACATAACATCAAACATCTCATCAACAAGCTTTTTCAAATTATCATCAAATGTATCGATTCTCTTGTTCTTCCTCCTCAATATAGGATTTGGATATTGCACAATTTTAAGCGGCTCCTCAAAATGAAGATCATCAGCTATCATTTCAACAACGCAAAAATTAAAAAAATCACAACTTTAGCTTAACCAGAATATAAAGAAGTTTATTTGAGGCGTCTTTTACCTGTAGCTACTTCGTCTTCTTTGAATGAGCAGCTTCGCTTAGCTTGAGCATTAACCGCCATTGAAGGAGGTTTAGGAGAGGAAGAGAATTGGTTAAACCGGTAATTCTTAGATGAGAAACCGGTTCGCCGGAGGACAAATGGAAGGAGAAGAGCTCGCGTCGGAAGTAAAGATAGGCGGTGGTGGTGGAGGGAAAGGGAAGCAACCGCCGCACGAGCCGCCATGGCTACAGAACCAAGCTAAATATTGTGGCTAACAGTTAGCTGCAAGTGATGAGAAGTTTATTGGGAAAAGGTTCAATTTAACCATCAATGTTTTTAACGGGGACACATTAGCCACTAAACTCGAAAAAAGAACATTTAACAGGGTAATTTATGTTTCTATCAACCATTTTCCCACTAATTAGACGGTGCTAACGTCTTAAACTATAAGTCCGTTAAAAAATGAGAACGTAGCAAATACCCGGGACCTACACCATCTGATCTGCCCCTTACTTTAGGGTTTTTTACCCTAAATTCACTCTCACTCTCTCACTTGACTCCTTACAGCAACCACCGAAAGAGACAATATCATCCATGACTTTCAAACCCTAAAACTTCACTAAAATTACAGTCAAATGCTGAAGATTTGCAAGTAGTAGTCGTCATTAAGAAGGGCAGAGGTGCGAAGGTTGCTCACTGTTGCCGACATTGGAAGTGCAAAGTAAAGGGAAAAGTTAATAAAGGTTAGTAATAAATTTATATTTCATGGTAGATGTGCATTGTGGGGTTGTATCTTCCTATTTTTTAGTGTTTTTGAAAGTGAAATGTCGGGTGGTGGTCCTGCATTTGAGTTACAGCTTTGGGTATTTTCACATTTAAAAAAAAACAGAATCCTTCTTTACATCTTGCAATTAGGGAATATACAAGTTTGCTTTGTTTGTATTGGGTATTCATTATTAAAAAAATCTAATTAAGAGATGAGATACATGTTTGGTGAATTATTTATTGAAAATTTGGATCTGGTGATTTACATAGAAATAATTATAAAATGATGGA
>CATIWO010554870.1:0-20912 GCA_949673435.1 Macaranga tanarius | reverse complement strand
AGATATACAATATATAAATTTTTATTCATTTAAATATTTTAAAAATATATTATTACAAAAAATCATAATTTTATAATAAATTATTTAATAAATAATTTATTTTAAATTATTTTAATGAATAATTTAAATTTATACATTGTATTTTTAGAAATTTTTTTAGCTTGTTTAGGCTTATGAACAACTCGCGAACACTTAGCGGCCTAATGTGCTCGGCTCGTCTCGTTTACACCCCTAGCTACCAATTTAGATCAAGCAATTCAAACTCGAACTATTACGTGCATTAGTAAGCTCTTTCTAGTTGGAAGTTGGAAAGAAAAGTGGAGGATATAAACACTAGAACTAGCACTTTGATGTTCTTACCAGTGTTAGGATTCAACTTCAAAGAATGACCATATACTGCATATTTGGCATAGGTTAATAGTCTGAGTTGCCGTGAAACACCCAACTCGCGAAGGACAGACCTCAGAAGCCCACTGCAATAACTTAACCAAAGTACAGATGTTACAATACATTAACCAAAGCCTTCAGATACTTTCTTCGTTAAATGTTGAATGGTTGAAAGAATTGAACTTTTGTTCCTTACTCTGTGCGCAATGTTGTAATAAAGTCAGAAGGTAGGGATTCCATAAATGAGGATATGTCCTCCATCTTTAAGGACTTAAGGTCCTGCTTCAAAATCTTTTTCTCTTCATCTGACATTCCTCTCCCCAGAGCTGATTTACTATCATAAAAGTGCCAATATCCACAACATAATTGTTAAAATTCATGAACCATAGCTGTAACTATATCTCAAATAAGTGGCTAGCTATTGCACAGCTAGACACATTAATCAGAAATGTAGATTGGTGTACGTACTATTGTAAGAAAGAGAAGAAGATAAAAACAAAGGAGGAACCTGGGTTTTGCAGTGGAACAACAGAAAAAGGAGAAACAAGCAATCAAGGTCCTCCAATTCAAAGAGAGATGCAGAGCACGCAAATGGAACTCCTCTCATTAAGCAAACCATAACGGCAGACTTCTCATCAGGGGTTATCAATTTTCTTTATCTACTCAATACTCATCCATGTTTGTGTCCTTTATGCATTTTAAATCAAATATAAACTAACATATCATACAAGATTCAGATTAATAACTATTCTTTTTCTTCAACTATATATTCTTCTGGCTCTATAACCAAATTTTCAATTTATTTAGATCAATACGGAAGCTGACCACAGAGAAACATATCTAATTAGATAAAAGATTTTCTACTTTAAGATTTCATACTTTTGCTGGCAATCCAGTGCGCAAACCCTTTAATAAGAAGATCTTATTGAGAGATATTGTGTTGTCTAGGTTAAAATAAAAGTTAGAAACGTCTTTTTGTGCTGGCTTCCAAAGAATTCAAACCATAAAGTAGCATTTCTCTGCAAAATTTTTTAGTTCAATCAGTAAGAAAAGGTCCACAGTAATGCATAGTCGGTTGCTGGTGGCACACATTCTAAGATGTTTCTCAATTTTGAGCCAACCAAGGAACTGTGCATACACATGAAAAACACGCAAAGTGAATGCAAAGCAACAATTACATGAACGAACAGTGCCTGAAGTAGTGTCCACTAGAGGAGCTAATGAATAATCTTGAAGAAAAAATTGCTAATTCAATGACAAAATTGCCACCATCTACCTTGATAAATAGACCATCTTTATTTTGATATTTTTTGTCAAACAGGCATACTGCACCCCATGCCTGAACTAAGATATATTAGCAATGCATAACTATCCAAGAGAGCACATGCTTTTCTATGGCTCAGTTCCTCTACCAACCACATTTAGGAAAAAGAAAAAAGATAAAGAGATAAAAGAAATTTCAAAAAAAATAATAATAATAAGCAGCCTAAAGGTAACTGATCAAAGTGTGAGTTTCATATAACAAAACAATTGTCTTTCCATCACACATTTTTCACAGAAAATATTGAAAGGCGTCAAAATAATTATTGGGCCAAAACAAGAATCCATAAAATTCTGAATTTAGCTATGAAAATTTGATCGCTATTCACAGAGTAAAAGGCTTAATTAAAGTCACCTGTCAATGGTTCTCCCGGTGAAAATTACAGGGAAGTATCTAGCATACTTTCCAACATTAAATCGTTCACCAAGATACTCTATTTGATGCGAGTCCTGAAGAATCAATGCCTTCCAGAGTTGGCAATAGTCCTGCCTAAATCCTTCATCCAATTGTTTATAGATTCCATGATCAAGAAGAACTACATGGTTTTTAGACATAAAAATGGTTAAAAAAATAATTCCATAAGCTGTTTTGATAAAAGACAATTTCATTTGGACAGAGGGATCACAACATACCCAAAGAAAAGCCATTTGGACCTTCTGGACAAACTAATATATTACCAGGATGTGGATCTCCATGCACAAACCCATGAATGAATATCATTTCAGCAAAGATTTCAACCAATGCTTTCGCTACCTACAATCCAAGCCAAGTGACAAAAGGGCAAGATAGAAGATTTGCTTCACTTTAGCATGACAAGAATTTGAAAAACATCTAAAATATATTATTAGATAAAAATTGAAGACAAAAGATCAAATTATTCAGCATCGTGTTTTATGAGTTCTAGTCATCCATAAAATAATACAAAATATCATATGCCCAATTTTTTGCGCATTTTGGGACAACCTTAATTGCGAAGAACCGAGTAATTATAAATTTGCAAAAACAAAAGAACAGGGAACTCATACAACCTACCTTTACTGGATTTATTTCCATTTCCTTCAAAAATCTCACATCATCAACCTGAAATCTAATAAACATCCTGTTAATGACCAACTTTTATCTGAGTGCAACTGTTCATGCAATGCATGTATGTATTTGTTTATTTACTTCTGTAAATTAGAATTGGCAACCTTATACTGTTAGAAAAACTCTACAACATATCGAATAAAGTTGGGATGAAAGTTTGACCAATCAGTCACTCGTCTCATAAAACATGGTAAACAATATTCAACCAAAGTATCACTATCAGTAATAGACAAAATTCATACCTTGTGTCCATGACAAAATTGCATTGTCAAAACCTGTCTTGTTGTCAATTCCTGGAAGCATTCAAATGGTGGTCAGCTTGGCCAAAACACGCACAAAGATCAACAACAGAAAAATATTCAGCAAAAAATATAAATTTATATTCGCTCTAAACTATCCTACCCAAAATATTTCAGGAACTTTGACAATCTTCTTGGTTTTAAAATTTTTGGCAGTTCTCTCAGAATTTCTTGCCTCCTGTATGAAATCTGCACATTTTTTAAATACATTTTCAAAATAACACACTTAAAAGACTATAGTCAACATTGTGATCTCAAAGTAACTGGAATTTAAGCAATACGCTGAAGTCAAGTATCACAAAAGACAAGACTAGCACAAGCATTCAAGTAATCTTACAACAACGTGGTTTAAATACTGAGTTTAGGTTTTTAAATTTCAATAAAAACATTTTATTAGAGGTGACTACATATAGAGGATAGTCATTCCCCTTACATTGTTAAAGAAGTAAAAAAGAAGACAGTACAAATTTATTGAAGCACTCTCCAAAAATAGAAGTGGAAATAGTAATGAAAAAACATGCCATGTTTCTTTAAGAGTCCAAGCCAAAAATTCGTAAAGAAGCTATCCCATATTAAGTTATTAAAAACAAAGGCAAACTTCTATTATTAAAAAACCAAGCATCTTTTTACCAACCACGTACACCAAATCACAGTAAATACAGCATGTTGCCTTAATTCCAAGTTCTATATTTTGTTTCCATAGAATGTCCCAACACCTTGAATTACACATATTTATCTTAAAAACTGCAAACGTTTCGTTGCAAATGGAACAAGGAACAAGAAAATGAGCAAAGATACAAGAATAAGGTTCGTTTTCCTGATAAGAGACACCACAAAACAAATACCACAGTATGATACTTTGCTAAGTCTCTCCTACTACATAGCTATTGATTATTTAAGGAATCAAAGCAAAGCTCAGTTGCCCATACCTTAAAAGTTTAGTCCTCCAAATTGATTTTTCGGAAGAAAAGTAATAGCATTAGGAATACAGGTTAAATGAGTAAATAAAAATTAGCAAGGAGTTACTTTTGAACTTTTCAAAGTCCTCTTGTACAAATTTGAAGAAGGCCAAAAGGTCACAAGGTAGACCAGCTGTACATGTTTAACAACAAAAACACGTACACACACCCACAATAACTTTATACTTTATTACTTGAAACTTCTGTAATATTTCTCTTTCTAAGACTTAATATTTACTAGAGTAGAAAGAATCTAAACAACAAAGGAACACATGCCAGATATCGTATGTTACTCACCAAGTTCTGAAGAAATAGCCTTTGTGAACTCCAAAACCAACCAGTCAAACCTATAATCAGGGAAAAACTGAAGAAAATAATTTAAGAAAGGATACTCATTTGGGTGAATGGAAGTAACTGAGCAACATCCAAAAAAATTAACATAATTAGGTAACCAAAGAAATAAAAGATGAGATGTGAACAAACAAATCCTGCAAGTGATAACAATGCGGCCAGAAAGAGAAGGCTTTGGTATTAGTTCACCTTGAATTGAAAACCATAGCACTGACATTTGCAGAAATGGAGAGGTTGAGGATGTGATAGTGGTGCCAGCAATTGCAGTTATCACTGCCTACCAGTCGCTGCTCTAAACCACGACCTACTTATACCCCAGTTCTTTTCTTTTTTTTTTATTATTTTGACCACTCCACAGGGCATCATCACCCTAAAATTTCATTCTTTTTACTGTAATAATTCTACATCAATACTTTTAAGACCCTAATGTAGCGCAATAACATTAGAAAACAGAAGAGTTGCTATTCACATGAACCGTTTACAGTTCTTTGGGCAGCAGCAGGTCCAAAAAAAAAAAGTAAAAAAGAAGAAAGAAAGAAAGAAAGAAAAGACAGAACCAAACAAAAAAATAAATGCATCTTATAGACTCTAGACCTATTTGCATATTAGCTATCCTCAAAAAGCCCATTGAAAGAACTATGGGCATAATTTACTATGTCAAAAAGATGCAAAATATAACAGCCTTATGAGTAATCATGAGAGGAACCCTCCACATCCAAAACCATAAAAAGATGACACCAAAATTGTGTAATGGACATAAAATTTTAAAAATTATAGGAATATTAAGCACACACCCATGCAACAGATTTCGAAAGGAATGACATGGTGGTTGTATCGATTGTCATCTGCTGTTCTAGTCCAGGGTATTGTACCTATGTGCAGAAAAGAAAAATCAAATTCCACATTATTAACAAGTATTAAAAATTTTAATAAGGGACAGATTCATCATGGAAGAGAAGAACAAAAAAAGTGAACAACAAATATATATGCACAAAATCAATGATCATAACAGCAAAAAGTAAAAACTTAAATAATGATGAAGATGATTATGATTTCACCACTATTACCAAATGCATTCCACTCTGTCCCAGTAATCAACAGTTAACATCAAATTCCCATTTATGTTAGCATTCATTGGAAACCATGTTGATTCCCATGGCTTTCCAAACACCCTCGCTTTCTTCACCGTGTTGATTCCTGTTTTACTCTTGCTTTATTCTCTAACTTTATCAATCAGGGCAATTCTATACAGTTCATAAATATTATGCTCTGAAAATTAAGGTGCCAAAAATATACAATGAAAATATGGAAATTTTGGGAGAAGAGAAGACTGATGCTGGGCATATATCATGATAAATCATGTTGGATCGTATGTACTAAAACTTACTCCGAAACACTATCAAATGCAATGTAGCTTAAGGGTGAAAGAAATCCTGTGAATCATTTCCACTTAAATTGATTCCACAAAAAATTTCCGTCCAAATTAGTAGACATATATTATTTCTCTAGTACAACCCCCTCAAAGATAATGATCAAATTGTGATTATTAACCATAATGGAAGAACTTAATTGCTATGGCACTGCTTGATATCATAATATTTTGTGGTTTAGTTTAACAAAAAAAATGCTGATTATATTGTGTTTTCCAATTGGTTTAGCAATTTTTTTTGTTTTAAAAATGAAAAAAAAAAATACAAAATATAGTTTTCTAACACTATAAGCACCTTTCAATGAAGTTGATAACCACCTCACAACTAGCACTGCACTGCTGCACCACCACAGCACAGGCACTCCCACTTCCCTCATTGATATTGTGACCCTTATTACTATGAAAACTTGAAACTATGGACACCCTGTTGACTACCACTATCAGTTTTGACACCATACCACCCATCATTACTTATGTCGCCCTAGCCACTACCACCACTACTGCTACCTAATGGTTTTTGTTCCAAAATTTATACATTTAAGAACCACATTAGCTTGAAGATGACAAATATTGAAGGACTAAATATTTTCTCTTCTTGTTTACAGGGGCAAAACAAGAGAGAGAGAAAGGAGAAAACAAATAATTAGATGACGCTCAAAAATCAAGGAAGAAGCCTTAAGTATGAAGTTTTTCACATCCTGTAATTGTCAAATTCAATTGGTATGATCAAGATTTGTATATACAAGTTTGAATTGCAATGATGGTTAAAGTTTAACAAGAAGAAAGATCCCAACATATCAAATCAAATCTAAAATGAAGGAGATTAGCTTTGAAAAGGGGCAAAGTGAACCAGCCTAACCTTGGCATCATTTCATAAGAGAGATGAAACTAAGCGAAGAATAACTAAAGTGCTACTCTCTCATAATCATTAAATTTAACAGTTAAGCATTGGACCCTAGAATGTATTTAATTTTTGCGATAAAAAAATGTTGAGCATGTCACATGGCAACCAACATTATCAAACTTGTTTTCTTAACCAGAAGTAGCAAATGATCCATAAATATGAAGTCTTAAATTGAACCATAGAACCATATGATCTTACAAATTCTAAAATCAAATGCAAAGGATATAGTTACATATAAATAATACAAATAAGCTTTCAGAAACATTGTCAAACATAGGATTCAAATGATTCTATCTTTAGAAGTAACATCTCCATCATTCAAATCCTTGATGTTAAAGCAAATTATATCAGCAAAAATTTGATAGTTGAATGGTCATCCACACTTCATATTTCAAAGTACAAGTTGTAAGTGTAAACAGTGTAAAAAACTTAACCCCATCAACAAACATGTATAAGTACAATGGTTTCATCTTTGTCACATGTATACCCATTATTTGCAGCAACTTAGATGTACTACTTGTGTAATGGTCTCTCATCTGACGACTTTCATATTCACATTTGGATTTTGATATGAATCATTTTTTCTTTGTGTCAGCGCAACTATTGTTACACTCAACTCTCCTCAAAGCATGTCAACCTAAATTGTCATCTCATTTCCAATTTGCATAATGACAATCATAGAGCAAAAGGGTTACAACAAGACATTTGAACTAAACTGACTTTAATTTGCAAACTAACCTTAACTGCTACTTCTTGAGAATCTTTCAGCATGGCACGATGCACTTGAGCAATAGATGCAGCAGCTATTGGTTGTTCATCAAATGACAAAAATCTAACAAGTCGGGAAAGAGATTAAAAGTTCATCAGAACATTCTGGCCATTGACTTACAACCATTTCTGAACAAAAGGCAGAGCATTTCTGTTATGCAACCACTATCTTACTCAAAGGTAATAGAGGATCATGGGTAGACAACCTGCTGAGAGAGTGGCACATAAGATATGTGACAGAGTTGAAGAAAAATTGAGGAATGTAAAAAAATAAAAGGGGGGAAAAATAATACAAAATTGCTTTTCTAATATTGATTGTCATAAGAAGTAATGAACAATAAAATTATACCAATCACAAATCTGTCACTGTAAAAAACATCATGATAGTAACATGCCCATAAGCGAAAATTCTTTATTAGGTTTCTCCTAAGTGAACTTTTATACCTAACATGATATACCAACTCTGACAAGATAAAGAAACATGTTTATTCCTTGAATAAGAAACCAAAAAATGTGAAAGGTAAACAGACCAAATTATTGAATATTGGCCATCAGTTAATCAACTATCATGATAGTAACATCTCATAACCAAAATTAGTATTCTACTATAACCAAAAGTTACAGCAACCTGAATGTATAAAGACTGGAAATTGATGGTTTATAAACATAAATTAATGAATGTTCATAGACAGGTGACGAGGTACCCATTCCAAAACCTAATACACAAAATCAAGTTGGCAATGGAAGTATATCTATAACCAAAAACAAAGAAATAATTTGTTTTGTTCCTTATGGAATTTAATTCAACAAAAAATATGTCTTAAGGGCACAGTACAAGGGCTTTAATTAAGCAGCAATGCAATATCAATAACACATATTAGAATTAGTGTGTGAAGCAAAACAGACATCCAAAATTACCCAAAGATCCTCGTCACACTTGATTGACTGAAATATCTTAACCTCACAGAAGTATGCAAGAAAAGAATATCTTAAACACCATTAGGGCTATGAATCAGCAAGGATAGTGGTAGTTTTCAAAGAACATAATAATAGAAACAAGAAAACAAAATGTCACCAAACAAATTATTCAAGAAGAAGAAGAAGAAGTAGAAGTACAAGAAGAGGAATGTTTCTATAGAGCCGAGGGCTTAGTGGTCAAACATATCCTCTGTAGGACAAGTAGAAGTAGCCAATTTAAACACCTGCCTAGCCTTCTCCCTCCATAGAAAGGAAAAAATAATGAAGAAAGACTTACAACTTGGATAAATCCTGACCAAGATTGTTGATTAATACTTCCTTTATGGCTTTGAAATTACAAGGAACAGCCTGTGGGATAATTGACCGAAAAGTTAGTATAGAAACATCACTGGACAGAAAATGAATGCACAAACAGAAATAGAAAACAATCGGACCTGATCCCGCAATGAGGAAAGGGTTGAAGAGTATTCTTTTGGAACTTGTCTCATTGCAGCAACAAATTGGCCAGCTTTCACATAGAAACCTTTATTGGCTTCACATAATTTGAGCATTCTCTTAGCCGAACGAAGATGAACCTAAATGCCAGCAAAAGTTCTATATTCTTAGTCAAGTGTTATTCCAAAGTCTAAAATTGCAAGAATTCAATTTAAATTGAATCCCATTTCCTCAATTCTCAGGTTCGGAAAGCTTAGAGTCGCTCGCTTTTAATTCTTCAATTGAAAAAAAAAAACCAAGATTTTGGAAGAATTGAAATCATGCAAAAAGTTTACTACACGAATTGAATTCTTGCAAATGATTTATTCCAAACAAACCCTCAAGTTAACTATAAAATTCAACAATAATTGCTCTTATTAAAGACTACAATACAATAAATTCATAAATAAAGAATCTGTATCAACAACAAACCTCAGAGAGTTTGCAACCGTACTCGTCGGAGTCCTTCGGCAGCGAAAGCAAAGAACACTTGTAGTCTGCAACAGTGAAAGCCATCTGCCACGCGAGGAATAAGAATAATTTCAAAACTAAAAAGCAGCAGCAAATGATGAAATAAATTGAATAGACAAATTGAAAACTCATACGGCGGCGATTGCGCGTGATGATCGTGCAACGGCGGCGATTGCGGCCAAGATTTTGTCCGGAAGGTGAGATTGGAGGGAAGAAGAGTCGAGAGATGAAAATGTGCCCAGATTGAGACCGTTAGCGGCATGGATAGTGAAGCCAGTGGCTGTTAGTAGATGAAGAGCAGTTCTCGCCTTCGCTAGAGACTTGAAATTTGAGCTAAACGTCGTCATTTTGGGAGGGAGGTTCCGTTGAGTTTGTTGGCTGTCTCGGCCGCTGCTTTTGGAGGTTAGGAGGCGGCAAAAGTTTATATATTATGGACAGTTTGGAAATCGGGTTGACGTAGGCCAGAGTTGGAATGATGATTTAGGTGCAAAAGTTTGCATCTATAGGAATGAAATTACAACATTAATTTTTATTTAATTACAATAATTGATTATATCAATACATATAAAATATATCAATAGTTATAATTAATTAAATTTTAATCTAACTGTCTTAATTTCAGTTGTATAGATACAACAATTTGCACCGTAGAATGACTCTTAACTTGAATAAGATTTAGTTTGAAGTATTTGCTACTTGAGGTTATAGCATAATTACCGGTGGACTCTTCTTGTTGTTTGAACTCAATTAAAGGTCCCTATATTTTTTGTATTTACTATTAGTATTAGTATTAATTTTTTTAAAACAAAGCTAACATCATTAAGTGATAACAAATCATCACATTAGCAATGGAGAGCAGGCACTGGAACATCCTCCATAAGCACATGTTCTTCATTTAACGATAGTGTCCATCTTGCTAAAGCATGGGTTGTATTATTGCAATTTTAGGAATAAAAGAGAAAAAAAATAAATTTGAAAGAAGAAGCAAGAAGCTTGATATCCTTCACCAAAAAACCGATAGGTAATAATAGTATATTCTGGGACTTAAAGTAATTAACCCAAACAATAACTTCCAACTTCAGTTTGAGTAAAACGACACTCAATAGCAATGGATAATCCATAAGCAGTATCCATTAATTTTGCCATTTACACCTCCAAATTTACCGTGTAAAGCTTCATTGTAGATATGTGAACTTGTCCATTCGAATCACGAATGATGGCACCAATAGCCATAATTCCTTATTTCTTACAAATAGCAGCATCAATATTAGTTTAACTAATGCTCATTGGATGCAGTAACACGTCCTTTGACCTGCTTATGAACTTTACACTATTGGTATGACTGCAGCAGGTTCAGGGCCAAAGAACTGACAACAATAGAATCATCTTATTGCTAATGAAATTGAAGTGTGTTTCTGCTATTCCAAATATTCCAGAGGACCATCACAACACATTCCTTTAGTTGACCTTGTGCATGATCTGTAATGGTCATCAACCACTCCTTGAGTGAGTTTTCTAACAAAATCATGTACTCAAAGACTTAAATTTAAATCGAACTAATACATCGAGCCCATGGACAATATAGAATATATGAAGGGTTATTTTCCTTCTCTAACATTTATTGCAAACTAAGTTCACATCCATTCTCCTGCCATTATGCCAATTAAATTATCCTGACAATGCAAAAAATTATGTAGTAATTGCTAGTAGCGGATCCAGAAAATTTGTATAATGGGGTCCATATATATAATATAAATTTAAATCATAAAAAATATATAAATAGAATTTTGACTATATAATATTAAAATAATAAAATAAAATTCTTCATTACAATTGTCCTCGATGAGTTTTTATATCTTTAAAATATCGTACAATTGCATCATTACTAACACTATAAAATACATCCCTTTCAATATATGTTATCAAATAATCATTCAACCACTCATCATCCATTTTATTTCGCAAATCACTTTTTATAAGTTTCATTACAGAAAAAGCTCGCTCTACAGTTGCTGTAGCTACATGCAAAATTAATGCCAACTTCAATAGCAAATACACTAGTGGATAAATATTATGTTTATTGGTCTCTACCATCTTTTTTGAAAGCTCTCCTATTCTACTCAAATTAGCAAATCTTTCATCCCCTTGTACGTCCACAATATAGTTTTGAAGTTGATTTTTCAGAGCCAAAAGCTCAACATTAGAAAACTCACATGGATAAAATGCAGCCATCTTTAGCAATTGTTCCTTATCAAATGCACTAAACGAGTCTCTTGGATTCAAGCAAGCAATACAAAGAAGTAATTTTGTATTTACTTCATTAAAACGATTATTGAGCTCTTGAAGTTGCATATCAATCACTGCATAAAATAGATCAACTTGATAATGGTGTAAATTGCTAACCTGTGAGGTTTTACGGCGCCTTCATCTAATATATGCATCTTCCATATTTGGCATTTGAATTTTGAGCCTATTGCAGAATGTAAAAACATCATTCATCAAATCTCCCTATCCATTATCTCTCATTTGTTGTAATCTTTCTTTAACAGTTCTAACAAGTGACATAACATTTACAATTTCTTGATCCTTTTTTTGTAAAGCAAAATTCAACTCATTCGTAATCCCTAAGATTGCCACTATTAAATATAAGCAAAAAATAAAATCAAATGACTCCAACAATTCTAAGAGACGATGTGCTTCTACTTTTTGATCCTGATAAGTGCCATCCCTTTCAATATCTTCAAGTACATCTATAATTGAGGAAAATAAAGCCATTATATGCAAGAGTGAAGCATAATGAGATCCCCAACGAGTATCACCGGGCCTTTTAATACCCAATTCTTGATTTAAGCCTCGACTTGTTTGTAACTCACCATTGATCAGTGATTCCATAACTTTATTTGCCTGTTGCTCCATAAGCTTATCTCGACGCTTACAAGAAGCTCCAATCACATTTAACAAACGAGCAATTAAATCAAAGAAATCATTAATAGCAAAATGATTCTTTGCAACAAACACAAGTGCTAATTGTAATTGATGAGCAAAACAATAAATGTAATAAGCAAATTTAGTTTCTTTCATAATCAAAGTTTTTAAGCCATTGAACTCACCTTGCATGTTACTAGCACCATCATAACCTTACCCTCGAATTCTAGACAAACTTAGTTTTTGCTCTGAAAGTATGGAACTAATAGCATCTTTTAGTGATACAGTTGAAGTATTAGAAACATGAGCAAGACCGATAAATCTCTCCATAACAAATCATTTTTTATCAACATAATGCAAAACCAAAGCCATTTGCTCTTTACATGAAACATCACGATACTCATCAACTAAAATCCTAAAAAAATAATCTCCAAGATCATCAATTATTACCTTAGTAGTTTCTTTTGCTGCTGCATGCACAATGTCTTTTTTGATTGAAGGAGCAATCATTTTTTGATTTCCTGGAGCATTACGCAAAATAACACTACCCATTGTATCATTACGTTCTGCATAGAAATGTAGAAGCTCAAGAAAGTTTCCTCTGTTGCTTGAATTTTCATGTTCATCATGAGCACGAAAAAGCAATCCCTGTCTTAAAAGAAATCTTATAAAATCAATAAAGGCATTCAATCTAATTTTATACTCAATCTTAGCCAAGTCTGTTTGCCTATCAAATGCAGAATGAATAGATTGAGATTGCTTCATTAAATCTTGACATTTTTGAACTGCTATAGTATATGCACTTGCAACATCATGAATATCTAGTCGTGATTTTTTATTCCAAGCCTTAAACCCTTCACTGACAAAAGATTCAGATCCACTTTGACTTTTAATTTCAGTTCTAAATAAATAATAACATAGGCAAAAAGCTGCTTCCTCTTTAATACTATATTCTAACTAATATTTATATTCATCAAACCAAGTAGGATTAAATCGACGCAATCTACCTCCAATATTCCTTTGTTGAAAATCATGATGACGAGGTTGACAAGGGCCTTTTTGAAGATATGCTCTTCTAACTTCATCTCAATCATTTGGATGATAACTTTCAATATTTGGTCGTTCTCCTGGATCAGCTGGAAGAGAATTCAAGTCAACTCCTTTTTGTTTTGTTGAAGAAACTTGTGCTTTTATAGTAGGCATGTGTTCATTTGTTGAGTTAGATGATTGAGAAGTTGATGGAGCTTTTTTTTTGTAATATCTCAACATAATGCACTGATAAAAAAAAAAATACACATCACAGAGATTAAATTATGAATAAAAAAATTAAACCCTAAATAATTAATTAATTAATTTGAAATTTAATAATAATTAACAAATATGATATACAAATAACAAATTACCTGTGCTGCTCTGCAATTTGCTAATTTTTGTTGATCTTGTCTTTGGATGGGGTTGGCTGTTGCTATTCTAACAATTCCTAGAGGCCGTTGCTTCTAAAAAAAAAAATCTGAAACCTTTCTCTGTTTTGTTTAGTGATTCTCGCATTTATTAGGTTTATTAGGTTCTTGGCATTTTGAGGATACAATTTGCTTTATGAATTGGATTTATGGGGCCGCACATCTAATTAAATTGATGGGCTTTATGAATTGGATTTATGGGGCTGCACATTTAATTAAATTAATGGGCTTTATGGATTTTTTTATTATATTTGTTAATTATTATTAAATTTTAAATTTTATATTTATTTAATTATTTAGGGTTTAATTTTTTTATTCATAATTTAATGGGCTTTATGTACTTATTGTAAATTTTTTTCTTTAATTATTTTTAAACATTTATATGGGGTCCTCTTTATAAATTAAATGGGTTCCATTACATGTATACTATATATTCATATATAAAAAAATATAGGGTCCATTAACCCATGTTCTAGGGGTGAGCATGCCTTCCGTAATGACTGAACCGAAAATTGAACTGACCCAATTCAGTTCGGTTCAGTTTGGTCTATTTATTCATAATTTTTTATTTGTTTGAACAGAATTGAATAGAACCAAAATTTGGTTCGGTTTATATGTCTGTATGACTGAACGACCGAACTAACCGAACTTTAAAACTACACCGTTTTGTTAATATATATATACACATATTCTATACTTAGTTAACCTAATTTTAACTCCACATTCCTAGTTCCTACTACGCCGCTCTCCCTCAATCCCTCTCCTATCTCCTCCCCTACTCAACACCGACCGTCCCTCACCACCAGTCCCTCACTCGGCATAATAGCCCTTCACCACAACCAGTCCTTTTCTATTTCGACTCCTTCACTTACTTGACAGTCCTTCACAAGTCACCACCATCAATTCAACTTAGACATTTTTTTCCCTAAATTCTTGACGTAATCATCGAGACCTCTTCTTCTCTTTACTTTTCTTATCGAATCTTCTTCATCTGAGCCTTATTGACGTAACTTTCGGTGAGTTCCTTTATTCATTCTTTTTTGTTATTTTCTAGATCCAATTTTGTTCAAGTTTCATGTGGTTTTTTCTTTTCATTGACATACCTTCCGATGCCTAAAATTGAAAGTTTTATGTTTATATTTTTGCTTTGAGTTTCGATTTTAGTGAAGAGATTAGAGATCAAAGGCAAGATTGGGTTGGATTTGGGATATTATTTTTCTTTCCTTCACTTTCTCACTATCCAAACATATTTTCTTTTTCTTTTCGTGCATTTTCGTTGACATGTTGTTGCTGCTTTTGCAAAAGATTTAAAATAATAATAATAAAACTTCAACATTTTGGATTGGTGGAAACTAAATGGTCATAGATTTCCCATTTTAGCACAAATGGCCTGTGATGTGTTAGCGATTTCCATCTCAACTGTGGCTTCCAAATCAGCATTTAGCACCGGAGGATGTATGTTAGATGCATTTAGGAGCTCTTTAACTCCTAGGATTGTGCAAGCCCTCATATATTGTCAAGATTGGATTCGAAGATCCTCTCATCCAATTAGTGTTGAAGAAGACTTAGATTAGATTGAAAATCTCAAAAAAGGTAGCATATTTTTATAAATATTTATGTTTGACTTAATATTCAATTTATTATTTGTATTATTTCAGTTAACATATTTTTGTTGTTGTTTGTTTTGTAGGCTTAAAATGTTTACTATTAGAAGCTGATGTTTAATACGTTAAAAGGTTATTCAAGGTAATAATATTTATATTTAATTGCCATTTCTACTATTTTTAAACTTTTGATTGATTGACTTATGTGAAAATGGCTGCTTTTTTGGATACAAATGCACAGAGTTAGTTTGTTATGCCAGTTTAGTTGTAGCAGTTTGTATCTGCTGGTTGTGTTTTCAACTAAATAAATGAACTCTGGATGGATTATAACTTTATTTTATGTTTGGATTGAATTAAGACTCTTGTATTGTGCCCTTTGGAACCAATCATGTTTTATTTCTGTTAGTGCTATGTGAATATTGGTATGCATTGTTGTTATTTGCATTTGTGTACTTATGCTGAGTAGAAGATGTAGTCTTGTTAACAGTTGAACATTACTGGAAGTGAATTGCCAGGTGAAGATGTTGATTCTTTAGTGTTGTTAATTCTGTAACTATCAATTGATTCTTTAGTGTTGTTAATTCTGTAAATATTTAAATCTGAGGGCTGTGTTATTCTGTTGTTGATTTTTTATTGTAAACCCATCTTGTAGTGTTGTTGATTCTGTAAATATGCAAATCTATTGCTGTGTGATTTTGATTTCTATTAATTCTTCTGTTGTTGCTGCACCTTTGTATTTTTATGTTAATTTTGATTTTTTGATTTATGTTAATTCTTTGAATTTTGATTTTTATTATTGTTCTAATTTGTTAATCCGTGTGATTTTGGTTGATTCTGATGTATGTTGATTCTTTAACTGTTGCTGCAACTTTGATTTGTATTTTTATATTATTTCTAATTTTTTATTTATGTTAATTCTTTTAATTCTGATTTTTATTGTTGTTCTAATTTGTTAATTTGTCTAACTTGTTCTAATTTGTTGTTCTTGGTTGGATTCAGAAGGATGCTTTGAGGCTGGGACTACATTTGGAAAGGATGCTTGGAGTAAGTGGTTTAAGATTACTCACTGCAAGAGTTGTTTTATAGACTCATGAACTTAATTATTTTATGGACTTATGGATTATGAACTCAATTTGGAGTTTTATGGACTGATATAACTTAATTGGTTTGTTTATTCTGGTTTGTATTTTGGACTGTCATTGTACTTTGTTGAACTTGTTATGGACTTGAACTTAATTTGGACTTCTATTAGCTATTTAGGTTCGAAAACTTTTATTTTGTTGTTAGTATTTCTATATGTATTGTAAATTGAATTGCCTAATCCGATAAATGAAAAAATCAAGGGAAAAAAATATAGTAAAGTTTAATGTTGAAGGCTCCAAGCCTACATTTAGGCCTATACCCAAACGGCAAAACCGATTTAACCAAAAATTGAACAAAAAATTTTGGTTCAAAATAGGTTCAATTTTCTCCATAGATCAGTTTAGTTTGGTTCTTAATCTAGCAAATTCGGTTAATTCAGTTTGGTCAGCAAAACTGGCCAAAACTGACCGAACCAACCGATTGCACACCCCTACCATATTCCAATGCATGGATCCGCCTCTGGTAATTGCTAGATAAAGTGCTTTACCTAAGGAAATATCTATTACTTTCATAAGAAGGCCTAGAATTTGTGATTTATTGAAGAAGAAGTAACCATATATTGATCACCAGTCAATATCTTTAGTGCTTTATAATATATTGTTTTAATAATGAAGTGACCATTGCTCGTTCTAGTCCAAAACAGTTCATTTTGAGGAAGTCGATAGCTAATAGGAATTCTCAAAATAAGCTTAGCTTTAAAAAGGAGAAATAAAGGTTGCACTACTATTTTTCTCCATTGGCGCGATTTGTCGTCAATTAGATAACTTGCAAATGGAGCATGACCAAAGGTGTGTGGAGGGATCAAGAACACTATCTGAGTTAAAATACCTCTTCATAGCTAAGGATCTTCCTAAATTTTTATTAATCAACCATTTCTAACATGCTAACTATTTTCATTATCAATTATTGCCTTTAATTGATGTATGCTTCGCCATGTATAGCTTGGACTATAACCCAAAAAACTATGAAGAAAATCAGTTTTAGGAAAGTACTTCGCTTTAAATACCTTGGCACATAAAGAATTTGGATTGAGCTATAACCGCCTTACTTGCTTTTCAAAGAAAAGTAAGATTGAAAGCCTCATTGTGATGAAAGCCTAATCCACCATCACCTTTAGATTTACTTATTCTATTCCATCTTATCTAATGAATCCCTTTTCCATGTGAATTTGAATGCTACCAAAAGTGACTAATTGTGCTTTTGAAGCTCAGTACAAATAAAAGAAGGGAACTTAAAGCAGCTTATAACATAATATAAAAATTTTTTGAGCTATAAACTTGCTTATAATTACTTTACCAGTTTGAGAAAGAAACTTTTCCTTCCAACCTTTTAATTTCTTTCATAGTCTCTCCTAAATAAAATAAAAAATTTGCCTTTTATATTTCTCCATTAGTGTTGGTAATCCAACATATTTATAATGTCGTTGCACGTCTTTAACTCCCAGTAATTTCATAAGCAACGATCGTTGGGTACTGTCGACATTAGAACTAAATGATATCTCCGTCTTTTCTAAATTGACTTGTTAACTTAAAGTCATCTCATATTTTCACAAAACTTTCATAATCTTCTCACCTACAAATTTATTTGCTCTAGCAAATATGATACTATCATCTGCAAAAAAAAAAAAAAAAAAAAAAGCAATGCCTTTTTAGTTTGACCCTATGAATAAAGCCAATAACACATGATTTCCTTATCATTGATAAATAATCTTCTAGACATAATAAAAATAAATAGGAAGAAGTTGGATCTCTTTATTTAAGACCACGACTTGGTTTTAAAAAATCTTTAAAAAATTAATATTAATTTTTAAAAGTCTTAAAAATGACATTACTAAATACAAAAAAAGTTAAAAATATCTAATTAATAAAAAAGGTAAGTGCTTTAAGCTTGTGATTGATTCAAAATCATGTGTTGGTGAATGAGTTTGTGATGTGTGGTATATTATGAAGTATTTTTAAGCTTGATTTGAGTTGTGGTCATGTATGGAAAGGTTTATAATGCATTAGGATGGACAAAAGATGGTTTTGGTAAAGCTTGGGCTGCTCACAGGTTGCTCACGATCATGAGGAAGCAACCGTGAGCAACCCAGCCTTCTTTGTATAGTAAAGTGGCTCTTGCTTTGGCTGCTCACGGTCTTGCTCACGACCGTGAGGAACCTAGAATGCTCGATTGATTCTTCTTCGTTTGGACTTCGTTATACATATAACTGAGTGCCATTGGTGTTGGAACTTCATGGTGATTATATGTAGACTTGTTAGAGGATTGAAAGACTATATTATGATATTGAGAATGTATCAAATATATTAGATTTTTTATCAACCAATACATTTCCTGTGAGTTTGTTATATGTGTACAACTGTATTAGTAGTTGCTTATTGAGTTACAAGCTCATCCCTTTGCGTTGAAATTTTTCAGTACTTGATTAGACTTAGCTTGAACCTTGCATTGGAGTCTTAGGTAGGCCGAAGCGAGTTTGGTGTAACCGACCTTCATCCTACATATCATTTTGACATATTGTAATGACATTGCGTGTCTTAGTTATTCATATGTAAATTATATGTGAAATGCTAGCCAATGTATGTACATATGAATATATGTCTATGGATGAATACTTTTGCGAAAAGTTTTCTTATGCCACATGTGTATGTTTGATAGTGACCACCTGTATGGTGGAATTTTTGGGGCTTCACATAATTGGTGTGAAAAATTCTATACATTTTTGATTTTTTATAATTTTATCTTAATATCTTAATTTTGACAAAAATATCATAATTTAGTAAATTGTTTGGTAATTTTAGCATAAATAGTATTTTGGTAAAAAAAAAAAAAAAATTCTCATATGGCATCTTACAAGATGTCACATTTACCCTTTTTGATTTTTTAAATCTATAATGATATATTGATATAAAAATCCAAACATATGAAGTTTTTGATAAATTTATCCTAAATTTTAAAATTTGATAAAATATTTTAATTTATTTAATTTATTTAATTTATTAATACAAATAATTATTTATTTAACATTAGATAAAGATACAGACATAATAATAAAAGAATAAACTTTACTATTGAGAAATTGTTAAATTAATAAATAATTTTCATTATAATAATTTTAAAAATGGGATAAGGTACAAATTGGACCCTCAACTTCACTCCAAAGTTTACATTCGACCTTAGTATTTGTTTTGGACCCATTTGGACCTTAATGTATCAAAGTTCAGTCATATTGAACCCTTCTTTATAGAATTGTTGCAATTAAGTCCTAAAAATCAAATAAAAATTTAACTTTAACACTAACTAATACAAATTAGTTCCAAAAATAATAAGAATTGATGAAATTACTTTCAAAACATATATTTATGATGTTTTTAAATTTTTTAAAGATTTTTAAATTTATAAAAATATAATTTTTAAATTTTTAAAAATTTAAAGAAAAGTTAAAAATATTTTTTATAGACCTAAAAAATTTCAAAAAATTTTAAAAATTTTATAATCAAGTGATATACATTAAAAAAAATATTTTAAATTTTTTTGTATACTTATTAAATTTTTAAAATTTTTTAAATCTATAGAATATTTTAATAATTTAAAAAATTTTAAAAAATTTTAAAAAATTAATAAGTTTATAAAAAAATTTTGATTCTTTTTATTGAATGTATATCACTTGATTGTAAAATTTTTAAATTTTTTGAAATTTTTTAGGTCAATAATTTTTTTTTTAACTTTTCTTTGAATTTTTAAAAATTAAAAAAATATATTCCTATAAATTTAAAAATCTAACAAAAATTTATAAATATCATAAATATATGTTTTGAAAGTAATTTTATCAATTTTTATTGTCATTCACACTAATTTTTATTAATTAGTGTTAAAGTTAAATTTTTATTCGATTTTTTGGGACTTAATTGCAACAATTCTTTAAAGAATGGTCCAATATTACTGAACTTCACGAGATTAAGGTCCAAATAGGACAAAAAAAATTAAAATCCAATGCAAACTTTGGGTTTAAGTTCAGAATTCAATTTGCACTTTATCCCTTTAAAAATTAATGATATTTTTAATATAAAAATTATTATTCGAGATAATTTATAATTTTAATATTATTTATTTGAAAGTAGTTAAAAATATCCAACCTTAAAATATAAAGAAAATTTGCCATATTTTACTACATACATATATACATACATGCACACGTACGCATAGGTACATACATGTGACGCCCTTCCCCACCGACACCTCGCCAAGCAATAACATCATCTTTATTACTTAGTCGTGGTACCGATATGGAAAGGCAGTACTTCTAAGTTAAATTTATTTTACTAGCACTACATAATCATCCAATAATTTTGATCA
>CATIWO010554800.1:0-15726 GCA_949673435.1 Macaranga tanarius | reverse complement strand
AAGAGAAAATTTACCCTTCAATAAATATAATTTTTACTTTTATTAGTATCAATAATAAAAATAATAATAAAAAATGACAAAAGAAACAAAAAGAAATAAACAGAAACAAAAAAAATAACAAAGAAACAAAAAAGAAACAATAAAGAAACAAAAAAGAAACAATAAGAAACAAATAAGAAATAAGAGAAAATTTACCCTTCAATAAATATAATTTTTAATTTTATTAGTATCAATAATAAATATAATAATTTATTTGATATATTTCATAATTTTTTTGATATTTTTATTAAAAAAATAATTATTTGTTGTTTCTTTTTGTTTAAAAATATAATATTTATTTGTTTAAGAAATGTGCATTAAATTGATATAATAAATTTAAGTTTGTAAATTTTTATTCAAACAAATCATTTATGTGAAAACTCGAACACAAAATAAATATTAATATTATGTGATATATGATTTTTCATTCGATTATATAAAAAATTAAGTGCACAATTTATTTAAAAATTAAATTATTGTAACTACAAGTTTTAATCGCAAGATAGCCATTGCAGTTGCATAAAGGCCACTTGTCAGGATTCCATGCGCATGCGTGAGATGGTGGACTCTTTTGAAATAATACAAGCTTTGATTTCCTTCTTTTTTTCTTGTTGTTTCTTATTTGTTTCTTTTTTTTTTAGTTCTTATTTATTTCTTTTTCTTTTGTTTCTTATTTGTTTCTTATTTGTTGCTTTTTTTTTTGTTTCTTATTGTTTCTTTTTTGTTTTTTGTTGTTTCTTTTTATTTTTTTTAAAGGTAACTTAAGAAATATCGATTAAATTGATATAATAAATTTATGTTTGTAAATTTTTATTCAAACAAATCATTTATATGCAAACTCGAACACAAAATAAATATTAATATTATGTAAAAGAAAAAAATAATAAACAAATAAGAAACAAAAAAACAATAAGAAACAACAAAGAACAACAAAGCAACAAGCAACAAAAAGCAATAACAAAGCAAAAAAAAAACAACAACAAAGCAACAAAAAAATAACAACAAAGCAACAAGCAATAAAAAAGCAACAACAAAGCAACAAAAAAGTAACAAGCAATAAATATAATAAAATTAAGACGATAAATATAATTTTTACTTTTATTAGTATCAATAATAAAAATAATAATTCATTTGATATATTTCATAAATTTTTTTAATATTTTTATTGAAAAAATAATTATTAAATAATATAAGTAATTTTTAATTTAATTAGTTTAATTTCTAAATTCTAATTAAGTTAGAATTATTGGAGGGAATGGATCATGAACCAATGAATTAGTAGAGAAAACTTTTCATTAAAAATAACATTATATGACACCAATAATTGTAAGATACTACTATATACAGAGAAAGTTAAATTATATGACATGTTCACAAAATCTATATAAAGTACTAAAATCTATTATTCCAAGATAGTAAAATCTGATATGCCAGGTTACTTATTTTTCAGAACAACCCAGCCTAATCTTTGTTCCATTACGTCTATCAGTTCAAAATTCCATAAGTAACAGTTCACACTTCTACAATAATTGAAAAAAAGTTAACAAACTACCAATGAAGTCCAATGTGGACATGCGGCGACATTCACATCTTCCATTGCTAGAGCCTAGAGCCAGAGTATGTTGCAGCATCAAGTCAGCCTTCTAATATCAAGACACTACTTCCCCCATCCAAAAAGTAAAAATATCTACATTTGTATGAATAACAGAGGATGGAACCTCATGAACCTCCATCATATGAGAGGTTATTGGATACAAGCACATGCAAATACAAATGGAAAAAAAAATAATTATACCAATCAGACCATTTTCTATTTTTTTTTTGATCTACAAGACTTACTGTAGCAGGTATCTCACACAGGCAATTGCTGACTGTGGAGACTCTTACCACTTGTGCTCAAATATTGGAGTACAATAAATACTGATATTAAGATCAAACAGTTGTACACAATAAATACCTTGACAAATAGACCACAATAACTTTCGTGCAGGAAAAATGCATTTGATTACATCATGATGCTAGAAATTAAACTAAGCTCTTGCACATGACTAATTATAAACAAGGCATTAAAAATAAATATAATATTTATGAGCAAGTAACGTTCTCTCCTTCAACCAAACTTCCACTTTTCATGAACCAATGAATTACCAATAACCTAATTAATTTCAAACTCACATTTCACAGTATACCTATGATTCCATGAACTTGCTTTCATGTGTGGAGAGCTTTTATACTAGCAAAATCACAAATAACACTACTAAGAGTATATTCATCAAGAAAAACCCAACTCATACTTTTCCTTTAAAAAAAATCTAATCTATTTTCATTAAGTTTAAATCATCATTTCATGTGGCAGTATTTCTCTCAAGCATTTCATCAAACACTTTACGTGCACTTTCCAATTCTCCACTCCGCAGACAGACATTAATCACAATGTAGCAAGATTTATTTCACTTTTCTAAATTTAATAATAAGTAAATAAATAAATAAACAACAACAGCAACACCGACAATTTAATTAAGATACAAAATTATTTCACTTTGTTTCATTCTCTGTTTTTTTAATTTGTTATATATATGAAATAATCATTGTTAGCTTCCTCTACAACTGAAATTCATTGTATATATATATATATTTTGGAGCCAAAAAAAAAAAAAAAAAGAACATAGCATAATTTGATAAAGAAATAACAATGAAACGAACGAGAAGTAGTAGCCCTTTTGATAATGCCATGATGGAAGTGGCTTCCATCTTGGTTGAGGTTACTTGTCTGATCAAAGTAAGCATAGTGAAGAACACGCTTCAAACGATCAACAGATTCTAAAAAAGATTAAAATTCAGCGATCAGGTTTTGAAACTTAATAGACACGAGCTTAGTAGTGGGCGTCGACGAAGAAGAAGAGGAAGAGGGAGGTATAGCAGAGCAAGAAAAAGGATTAGAGGAATTGAATTTGGAGCATTTGCTCTGTCTCGCGTAAAGAACGTAGAAAACGCCGATAAAGCCATTTTTGAAAAATAAAAGAAAGCCTGTCCAAAAATGAAAATGTAAAAAGCAGTTTTGAAAAAATAAAAATGACTGGATCAAAAAAGAAAGAGACTTGGTCAAACAGGCCTCTTTCTGATATTTTCCCAAAGAAATATTCAAAATTTCATGAAGATATATATACACACACAAATTAATGTAAATTGTATACAATACAATTAATAAAGAATAAAATTAACAAATTAAAAATTTTTTTGCCGATAATAATTAGCTTATAGCTAGCCATGAAAACATATATACTAATTATTTGATAGAATTTTTCAAATAATTAATTCAAAATAGAAATAATAATATTTAATTAATACTAATATGATAAATCCATTAACATTTTCATAAGAGTTGGCATGAAAAAATTGAAAAAAATATATACACAAGTGACAATAACAAGATAAAAATTATAAATAAAAGATAGAGATAATAAAACCTCCATTAAAAAAGACTAAATTAATTTATACAGTTTTATGGATTTAATTTTAATCTATTAAAGTAGATAAATTAGAAGAGAAATTATTTATAAATATACATAAAAATGTTAGAAACATGAAAAATTTATATTTTTCAACAAAAAAAAAAAAAATATTTACAGGTCTTTACAATACCCCACCTAGGATAATAAAAATACACTTAAATGAAGTTAATTGTTAAGGGTGGTAATTGTAAACTTTAATGTTCTAAAGTTTGCCAAACAAGATTAAAGGGGTTTAATGAATTGTAGGAGTAACATTCACCCTCCTTCAACCTCGATCCAAACGCACCTTTAGTGTTGAATGTCTAGATCTAGAAATTGAAAATATTTTAATTATATTTTTTATTTTGGTTGTTATTACGATCATCTGATATATTCAATATAATTAGAAAAAAAATATATTTATTCTTCTGCACTTTTATTTTCTTTGTAATTACTTTATGCACTTTAATTTATATATTTTAACTTTCTATATTATTTTTTCACAAGTTTTTCCATTTTGGAAAGATTAAAAATTGAGTTGTGCAAAAATAAACTTTGGGGTGACAATTGATCTTTGAAAAAAACAATTAAGGGTTTTTTTCTTTTCACCTATCTTCTTGTTTTTCTAGTGATGAGTTAGATATAGTTGTAGTGCCTTTAAGCACTGGAAAGCATATAAGACAACATCATTATACTATCATAATCAAATTAATTATATACTATTAGTTTTGTTTTTTTCACTTTTAGGGTGTGAAACAAGTCACTCTGTTGTATTTGCAACAGGCCATATGAAAATTATTAATTGCCTTCCGAGAATGATGATATTCAAAGTGAAGGAAATAAATTTCACAAATCATAAGAAGTGTATATTATACTGAATTAAATTCACAGCATAGTTAGAGGTGGACTAAACGGTAACCAATAACTTATTATTATACTAAACAACTACTTTTGTTCTGCACATATGCAAAATCTTCACAGTACTCTATGTTTAGCTCTTTCACAAATGCCTTGAATGTATGAGTTTTTTTCTATATATATCATGATAATATGGTACCATTATTTATTTTTACCTATAATAACATGTTGTATAGGTAATTGTTTGTCCCTAATAAATTAGGATAGATTTAGTATAAAAGCTCAAGAGCCCATGTATTCATTTTGAGCTCAGATCATGAAAGGTTAACTTGGTGAAGAAGAAGAAGAAGAAGGATGGTTCTAAAATTTGTAGTTACAGGAGTTGAAGATGAATAAGTATGGGCATAATTTCAAGTAACTAAAGTTTTGAAGAATTATGCTTAAACTCATTTTAATTGAGGAAAATTGATAAATTTTATCTATAAAAGCAAGAATAATCAGCAGCAAAGGACACACCATGCATCATCAACGATTCAACACTTTAGCAAAAATCATAGTCAATATTCATCTAGCTTTTCCTTTTTTTTTTTTAAGCAAAATTTTTGTTCAAGTTCTTGTTTTACCTTAAATTTTTAAAAACTTTTAGTTTATGTTCATCAATATATAAATTTCCTTTAAAACTACAGTTCATTGCACTGTTGTTGTTCCTTTAGCTAATCCAAAATTTACTTAATTTGCTAATTTCATTAGAATTCGAGTGAATTGTGGTATAGGAGGTCGGGAATACATGTTTAAATAGAAGTCGGGTTTCTCTTTGAGAAAAATTTCTCTAGTATGCTCGTGCATTGAACCGAATTTGGTTCACTATAAATAACAGCAACAGTCTTTTGACACGCTTGGTAGGACACATTCCAATGAATTAACAAGATTAAGTAGTGGGAAAAAAACTATTAAGATTGGTGATACGAACAATTTACCTATAAAAATAGGTGATGATTCAAAAAAAAAAAAACAAATAGAAGAAAGAGGATCTATGCCTCAGGATCAAATTCGAAATGAGTTGGCTCTTGACTCAATAGGTCAAAAACTTGAAATCATCAATGCTACTTTAACTTCTACTAGTGAGAGCACTAATGCTTAATCTATATTTTCAAAAGGAATCAAACAAATTCAGAATTTGTGCAAATGAATTGTTCTATTTAGAACTCTATGCAACAAATTCAGGATGCTTTACAAGAAATACTGAATTTATACACCAGAATGAATGAACAACTTTTCAAGCAACAAGGAATTATCAATTCACCTTCTAGGATAATGACTTAACCATAACCTCAGCAGCAAGATGAGTTAGGGCAGTCATACACTGTCAGGACTAATGCTGAGGGAATCTAAATTTAGATTGATGATAGATACATGCTACCATATGTATGGAAAGAGTCTGGAATCATAAATAAAGGAGAAATTCACAACAGATAGAATGGACGTAATGGTAATGATATAAACAATAATAGATTTATTCCTAATTAGCAGTTTTTTGGTAGGGCGAATCCAAATTTACAGCCCAATATCTATGATTAGGGGGTAGTTCATTAATAAAGAGCCACAGGGACCACTATTCCACCTACAAATCGAACTATTCCTCAGGCCCAAATGTAGATACCTTAGGGTCAAGTGCAAATAGCTCAACCTCTAAAGATATGAGTTAATTTGGAGATGGTTCGTGATATGGTATAAGAATTTTATGGACATGGTCTGTGTGAAATTGGATGTCTGAAATTTCATAAGTCATGTCTTGATACATAATCCTTATCCAATGCATGGAAAGGTGTCTCCATGATATTAAGTGTTAATATTATTTCCCATTGCCATTTAGACTTAAACCTAGTAAGTCACACACATAAAGGTTGCACTTGTGAAGATCAATATTAATTTGATTATTGATTAAAGAGTTTAATTAATTAATCAAATTAATTGAATTGGATTTGTGCGTATGCGGGGATCTAGCATATCCCAAAATCTAAATTCAAAGATTGGGACTTAATGGCAATTAAATAAATATTAATTTGGACTTGATTTAACATGTAATATTAAGTTCAAGGACTAGATTAATATTTACCTCCAAATGCATTCATATATAGGCCATGAGATGGGCTATATATATTGATTAAGATGGGTCATAAGATGGACCATGTATATTAATAAAGATGGACTTGAAATGGACTTAGTATGAGGCCTTATTTAAAGAGTTTAAATAAGCCCATAAGTTGTCTAGTTTGGTATGGAGTGGGCTTTCTCTAAGTGTAGAGAAGCCCATATGTCCATAACCTTAGCCCAACTTATTAAGGGTTAATGAGGTCAAAGGCTAAGGTTATCCATGTAACCAAACACCACCCACTCACTTATAAAGCCAAGCCATGCATATAGATGGAGTATGAGATACTCAATCTATCAAATGCATGTAGCTTCAGTGTGAGACACTCAAGCTATAGAAATGCATGTGACTTTAGTGTGAGACACTCAAGTTGTTATTATTATTATAATATTGGCTTTGTTTAAGTTAGTGGAGAGTGTAGAGACAACACTCTAACTCCTAATGCATGTGGCTTGAGTATGTGACACTCAAGTCATAACTATTATCATATTATTTTTTATGTTGATAGTTAGTAGAGTTTGGAGAGACAATCAGCACAAATTTATTTTGCACATTAGAGAGCATTTTGATATTCTAATAAAAAGAGAGAAAAGAATTGAGAGAGACTTCTTCCTTCTTCTTCTTCAAGTGTAGACAATTCAAACATACACAAGTGTTATATGCTTTCTACTAAGAACCATTGGTGTACAAGAGTTGTACTACTTCTAGTCTATCATCCATTGGAGGTTGCTTCCTAGTTCCATATATTCAAGCTTAGAGTGTCTCTAACAAGCTATTGGGTCAAAGAAGAGAGGCTTGTGGGTAGAGCTACACTAAGATCATCCTTGTGCAACTTGTATGTTTCAAGCTAGAGGCTTCACATTTGGGGAGCTAGAAGCTTGTAGATTAACATCAACCAAAGCTTATTAAGCGTGCTACCAACTTGGAGTTTTATAAGTATTACCAAACTTTTAGTTGATAGGTCTTTTGTTTTTAATAATATTACTTGGTTGTTTATTGTATGAATATTGTCCTTGATGCATGTTTAGCTATGTAAGAGTACATGTGATATAATCTATGGGCATGGAAGTGTTTTGTGTTTGATGCAAGTGTTGCATGCAATCAAATTTTTTAAATTCTGCATTTTGATTGTTACACTATCATACTTTCTTTCACCATTTTCCTGTAAAAAGCTGAAAACTTATTTAATGAAGATTGGAGGGACTCTTGTTGAAAGATTTTACTTCATAACAACTAATTTTTTTAATGCTACTATAAATACAAGATCTAAAACTTCATTTATGAGGTCACAAGATTGGTGAAAGAAAAATTATTCTTAGCAATTGTCAAAAGCTCTTAAATTTATTACTCACTTTAAGTCTTTTGAGTGTTGGGTTATGATTAGAATTAGGTTCTCTCTTCTTGTTAATTCTTAGGTAAGGATTAAAAGGAAGTGAGGTCTAGTTCTTATTTTGGTTTAAGTATTGGCCATCAAAACAGTTAGTTATTTGATTTTGGTTTGAGTTAAGCCAAGAAAACCTCATATTGTTGTAAAGGTTTGAGTTGAGCCTCAAAACTCATTTTGGTTGTAATCAATCTAATTAATAGATTGGTGTGAGGTTGAAAATCCTAACTTAGGACAAGCTAGGTGGAGACGTAGGATTATTTAAAAATTCGAACTCCCTAAATTCTTGTGTGCTTTTATGATTGTTAGCTTGTTCTTCTTTACTTTCAACTTCACCTCTCTTTCTCACCATCTTTTTAATTTTATCTTAATCCTTCCTAAAATATTAATTAACCCTATTCACCCTTCTCTAGGGTCTTTGAATTGGTATCAGAGCTTAAATTCTATGTACTTTATTGCTAGAATTAAGATTGTTAGGTCCGATAGGCTACTCAAGAAGGGGTGAATTAAGTTCTTTTCGTGATAATGATAGAAAACTAATTTTATCAAAAACTAGGTCAGTGGAAGCTTTGAAAAACTATTTTATCAGAACTAGAAAAGAAAAGCTAAAAGTGAAACACAGACTTTCAGAGCTGATTTTATATAAAAAAAAAACTCAGCTATCTGAATAAAAATAATATTTTTAGATTTTTAAATAAGAAATCAAGACAAAAGCATGAAGGAAAATATTGTAAGCATCATAACTAATTTTTAATCTGGGACTCAGTTGAAAATAAATCGACAATAGAAATTAAAAACAAAAATACTTGTAAGCATATATGAAACCAAAGAGAGGATACTATCACATAAGATAACCAAGGATAAAAAGTAAGCAGAAGAGAAATCAGACACAACAATTTTATAGTGGTTCGGCTACCTGCCTACATCCACTCCTTGATTTAACTGAGCAAGAGACAAGCCTTTAGAGTACAGCCCTATCCACAACTACCCTGTTGTTAGAACTAACTCCAGAAACTAGTTTTCAAACAGCTCCAGAAACTGCCACCCTTTAGTTTTCAAACAGATCGAGAAAAACTACTTCCTCACCACTGGTTTTACAGCTTAACCAGAAAATTATCACCATAAGCTTATCAATAGGTGCTTGAAGATCTTCCTCACTTGAATACAAAAGATTTTCAATATTTTTCTCATAAATATCACTCAATAAAATATAAATAAAACCTATAAGCACTTAAGAGAGCAAATGAGCAATGAATGAAGTACAATACAATGATTTTTCAATGAAATGCTCTCTGCCCTACAATGAAAATAGGTTGAACTATTTATACCAAGGGCTAAGCTTCTATAAAGATGCCATTTGAACCAATTAGAAAATTCTTTTGATTTTTATTATTTGAAAAATGAAAGTTTTTGATATATGAACAAAAAACAAATCGTGCTCTTTTGTGATTTTGGTGTGCATGGATGTGTAAGAGTGTGTGCAATTCAAAAGTATGCATAAATGTTTGTTTGTCCTAAGAAAAGATAAGAGACAAGAGGATATGTGTCACTAACGCTATCGGTTCTGTTGCAGTAAAATATCAGCTTTACCATAAAAGGTACACTTTTGTCTCTGTAGCAAAAAAATAAAAGAATGTAGAGCTTAAAAAACTGTTTAATCAAAATCAATAGACGGTGTAGATGCTCTCAAGTACTTTTAACAAAAATATCTAAAATCTTCAATTACTGAAATGCCCTTCCAAGTGTCTTGATGTAATATTCTGCCCTAGAGATTAATTAGGTTATAGATAGAATTATGGACTAAATAATATTAGTAATAAGTTTTAAAGGTTAATTTATGCCTAAAGAATATTATAGGGATCTAAATGGTTTTTTGTCTAAAAAAGGGCTTCTCCTATACGCCATTTCTTTTCCTTTCTTCTTCTTACACTGCCAACTTCATTCCATATCACCACCTTTTACTTTGTTTCCTTTTTTCTTTCATTCTTCTCAATTTCTCATCAATTAATCAATTTTAATCACTTCTTAAGCTCTTATCTTCAAGATTTTATTGAATTCAAGCATTTGAGGTAAATGAATTTAGTTTTATTTATTTTCAAACTATTGACTATCTGATAGAATTGCATAATATGGTTGTTTTGATTAGTTTAGAGCTTTAGTTAGGCTAGAAAAAACCCTTTTAAGTGTTTTTCTTGCTTGGATGTTGTATTAGTGTTGGATTTTGGTCAAAATATGCAAAAATGGTCATTTTCGGCTGTAGAAACCCGTCTGTAATACACTCAGGCGACGCCTCAATGCTGAAGAAGTGCCTCAGTGCTCTGAGGTGGCGCCTCAGCACTAAGTAGGTGCCTCAGTTCAATGAGGCAGCACTAGTGCACTGAGGCGGAGGTGCTTCAGTGGACATTTTCAGCCCCAAAACCCTAATCGAAGCTATTTTGGACCATTTTTCAGGTCCTATACTATATCTTTTAGTCATAGATCAATTAAATTGAGTAGAATTTAGATGTTTAGCTTGTGTTCTTATACTTTTGCTTCTTAATATTAGGAGCAATCTCAACTTTAGCTATAGAGCCTAGGTCAGAACTAGATAGGTAGTTTTACTTCAGCAAGCCAGGTGAGTAGTTATATGTATATAAAATTAGTTTTGAAACTAAGTACATATATATTTATATATGTAAAGATATTAAAATGTTTCCTATAATTCAATAAATAATGTTTCCTTACAAATAGTCTTTTATCTATTATCAGCTTGCAAATATGTTTTTACAAGTTACTTAGTCTTTATATCAGAAATTGGGAACATGTAGCAAAATATTTGTTACTGATATAGTTGAAGTATTTTGAAGCAGGAATGTGTTTGTTATTATTATTTTATGAAATAATTATTCTCAGTAGTATTTTAATACTAGCATCAGCTAGATATTCAGCTATTATATTTTCTTAGCAGTTTGATAAATGCGAATGATTGATTTATAAGCAAACCTATACACTCATGATATGTATCCTTTAGATTACACCATGATGACTGGTGTCTTATCACAGCTTATTATATATTAATATATATCAGCAATATTAATTAATAACTATCATGGAGACAATGCTTAGCTGTACATATAGCATTGGGGGCATACAATTGGGTGGTTAGCCATTGGAGGGCAGCTCTACGCATGTGTATGACTAATATTATATATATATATATATATACACTTGGGCTGCCAGTATTATCATTATGCCTAATGTGTCAGTAATCTAGTATAATATTTTGGTTACATATTTAATGAGTGTATGGATTAAAATGATTATGAATGTTTATTCAATTTTATAGCAACAAATCAGCTTATGCATATATTATATTATACTATTTTAGTAGCTTAATAACTATTCTCAATGCAGTTATGAATACATCTTTATATTTATTTTAGCAAATAACCAGTGTTCCCATTTTACTTTATTATACTTTATTTTTATACCTCTCACTGAGTATTCTTATACTAATGACTCTTATTTTAAAATATTTTCAGATTTAGTGGAGTATTAGCAGTAGCTGGTAGGGCCTATTTTAGTGTCCATCCAGGTGTCTAGAAGAGGTTGAGCTAATATATCCAGACTCTGAACTTTTGTAGTACCTTTAAGATAAAGTTGTAAAATAAGTGTTAGAATTGTTATTTGTGGTTTAAGGATGTTTTAAGAAGATTTTTATTATGTATAATAATAGCATTATCATAAGTTCATCTTGATGTTTAAGAAATTTACAATATAGACATGATTTATATTCTACTGCCAACATTAGCACCAACTCAGTATTTTCAGCATTTTAGTATGTCATGCCTGCTCAATAGCTAGCGGAGCGGGTGTGATAATTTTTGGTATCAGAGCCTATGTTTAGCAGTTCGCCTAAGTTTAATAGTTTATATAGTGTTCTATCTTTAGAATAGAATTATGAAGTCTAAGACTTTATTATGTTGTGTTTTTTATAGAACAATATGACCAAGACTTAGAGGTGGTAGAGGCCGTGGAAATCGTGCCTGTGTCACTAGGATTGCTGATATTGGCCAATCTTATAGGAATTCTTCTGATCATCTTGAAATAGTGGATGATATATCTATTAGTGGAGAGGACTATGTGGATTCCACCTCTGGTAGTGTATCAGGAGCGTATCCAGCTGCTCTACCTCCATAACCTGTTCTTGCACCTCCAGCTCATCCACCACCAATTCTACTTGATCCGCAACCGGCACAGCCAGTACCTCATTTTTAGGCTGATACTGGTATGGGAGCACTTATGACCTAAGCTTTTGTAGCGGTTATGACTTCTCGGGAGCAGTATCATGATCCTTGGATAATTATAGATCGTTCATGCAGATTAGGTGCATATATTTTTGAGGGGTCTATAGATGGTGGACTAGCTGATGAATGGTTGAAGAAGCTCGAGAAAGCTTATCTAATCCTAGGATTGACAGAGATTGAGAAGTTCTAGAATGTGCACAAATTTGTGAAGGGTTTAGTGGATGATTGGCTATCCAGAGTTTGCTGTTTATATGGTGAGGGGTTGATATGGAATGTGTTTCTCATGAAATTCCATAAAGAATATTTGACGGGCAGCTATAAGAAAAGCAAGCAGGAGGCATTCTTTAGATTGACTCAAGGTAGTCTGTCAATCAAAGAATATGTAGATTAATTTGAGGATTTATATCACTTTGTTTCTGAGATTATGCCTTTAGAGGAAATTAAGTGTGATAGGTTTAGGAGTGGACTAAAAGATTGCATGAAAACTGGAATAGCATGGTACAAAGGGAATAATTTTCGGGAGCTAGTTCAGAAGACACTTGCTTTTGAGAAGGCAAGGAAAGAAGAAATAAAATAAGAATAGAAGAATAGAAGAATAGAAGTTTTATCCCTAGTTCCTCTCAGAGTTTAAGAGATAGATCAACCAATAGAGGAGTTAGAACATTACCACATAGACCAGGCTATAGTGGTAGTGGCCGAGGTTTGTATATGAGTTATGGGCAATAAGGAAATCAGCCTCAGATGAGTCAGAGTTCTATAAGGTGGCCAGTTGGTGGTTCTACCAATGCCCAAAGGAAAACTTGGAGAGGTGTGCCATAAAATAATCAGAGAAGACTTATATATTCTCAATGCCCAAATTATGGTAAGTTTTATAAAGGGGAATGTAAGAAAAGGTCATTAGGTTGTTATGAGTATGGAAAAATTGGCCACATAAAAAGAGATTGTCCTTTACTAGTGCAATCTGGTGGTTCAGGATGAGGGGCTGCAGTTCTTAGGAATTAGAGTGGCAGTAGGAATTTGCCACCAAGTAGACAGGTTACTACTGATTCTAACCCTAGTATTGGTAGAGGTAGTGTTATTGCTACAACATCTCAGCAAGGACAGAGTGCTAAGCAGAATCGACCTTTAACTAAGGCTAGAGTGTTTGCAATGACGTAAGATGAAGCATTGGCATCTTCAGAAGTTGTTACGGGTATGTTAACTATCCTTGACTGAGATGCTTATGTGTTATTTAACCCAGGAGCTACACATTCTTTTATGTCTCATTCTTTTGCTTTACATGCTAATTTTAAGCCTAGTTCCTTAGATGATATGATGATTGTTAGTAACCCTTTGGGAAAGTCTAAGACTTGTGAGAAAGTGTATAAGGATTGTGTAGTTAAGATGGGTGAGCATTAGCTCTTAAAAAATTTAGTTCCCCTACAACTTCAAGGTTTAGATGCAATCTTAGGCATGGATTGGCTATCTCACCACTATGCCACAGTAGATTATTTCAAGAAAGTGGTAGAGTTTAATCGTCCTGGGGAAATAAAATTTTCTTTTCAAGGGATACGACATGCTCTTCCCTCTTGCTTGATATCCACCATAACAGTGAGGAAAATGTTAAGGAAGGGTTGTCAAACATATCTTACTTATGTGATTGACACTAAGTCTGAAGGGCTAAAATTAGAAGACATTCTAATAATATGTGAATTCAGAGATGTTTTTCCAGAAGATCTCCCAAGTTTACCCCCACATAGAGAGATTGAATTCTCTATTGATGTGATTCCAAGTACAACTTCTATTTCTCAAGCACCTTATAGCATAGCTCCAGCAGAGTTAAAGGAATTGAAGTTTTAGTTACAGGACTTATTAGATAAGGGTTTTATTAGGCCTAGTGTATCACCATGGGAAGCACTAGTATTGTTTGTTAAGAAAAAGGATGGTTCCGTGAGGCTATGTATAGATTACAGACAGCTAAATAAGGTTACTGTGCGTAATAAGTATCCATTACCTCGTAATAATGATATTTTTAATCAACTACAAGGAGCTAAGGTTTTCTCAAAGATTGATTTAAGGTCTAGGTATCATCAACTAAAAATTAGAGAGATAGATGTACCTAAGATGACTTTTAGGACACGTTATGGACATTATGAGTTTCTTGTTATGTCGTTTGAGTTAACTAATGCACCAGCTGCCTTTATGGATCTTATGAATATAGTGTTTTGGAAATACCTAGATAGATTTATGATTCTATTTATAATGATATATTGGTATATTCTCAAAGTAAGGAGGAATATGAAGAACATTTGAGGATAGTTTTGCAAACTTTGAGAAGTAAGCAACTTTTTGCTAAATTGAATAAATGTGAATTTTGGCTGGATTAGATTGATTTCTTAGGGTATGTTATATCAGTAGAAGGCATTTATGTAGACCCTAAAAAAGTTAAGGCAATAGTTAAATAGGAACAGCCAACTAATACCACAGAGGTAAGGCGTTTCTTAGGTTTAGCCGGTTACTATCGCCGATTTATTCAAGATTTCTTAATTATAGCAGCTCCATTGACAAAATTGTTAAGGAAAAATGTGAAGTTTGTACGGACAGAAGAATGTCAAAGGGGTTTTGAGAAACTTAAGGCATGTTTAACTTCTATAGCAGTGTTAACTCTTCCTACTAGTGATGATGAATTTGTGATATGTAGTGATGCTTCCAAGAAAGGATTAGGTTGTGTTCTTATGCAAAATGGAAAGGTTATAGCATATGCTTCTAGATAACTGAGGCCACCTGAGTTAAAATATCCTACCCATGACTTGGAATTAGCAACTGTAGTGTTTGCTCTTAAGACTTGAAGGCATTATTTATATGGAGAGATGTGTCAAATATTTACAGATCACAGATCTCTTAAATACCTTCTTAGTCAAAAGGAGTTGAATTTGAGGCAAAGATGATAGATTGAGTTATTAAAGGATTACGATTGTATAATTAAACATCATCCTGATAAGGCAAATGTTGTGGCAGATACTCTTAGTCAGAAATCCTATGGTAACTTAACTTATATGAAGTTAGAGCAATTTTCTTTGTTTATGAAACTTTATGCTGTGAATGTGGATATGAAGTTAGATAATCAAAGAACATTGTTGGCAACTCTTAAGGTTAGACCCGTTCTGGTATAAAGAGTTAAAAAAGCTCAAACTCAGGATGCTCATTTATGTAAGGTTATTAAAGAGCTAAAAAGTGAGTCACGAACTGATTTTTCTCTTAGTGAGGATGAAAATTTAACATTTGGAGAAAGAATTTGTGTTCCAAATGTAGAAGATTTGAAGCGGGAGATTATGGAGGAGGCACATTGTTATACGTTCTTAATGCATTCGAGTAGTACCAAGATGTATCATACATTTAAGGAAAACTATTGGTGGCAGGGTATGACTAGAGATATAGTAGACTGTGTGGCAAGATATTTAGTTTGTCAACAAGTGAAAGCTAAACATCAATGTCCATCGGGTCTTTTACAACCACTTCCTATTTTAGAATGGAAAT
>CATIWO010554797.1:0-18739 GCA_949673435.1 Macaranga tanarius | reverse complement strand
ATAGTGCAAATGTTTGCACCGGTACAAATGAAATTACAACCGTTAGATTAATTTTTATTTAATTACAACCATTGATAATCTTGGTGTATCAATACCTGTAAAATATATCAATGGTTACAATTAAATGATAATTAATCTAATTGCTAATAGTTTCATTTGTACCGGTGCAAACATTTGCACAGTAGAATGACTCTGTTTTATATATTTCTTACTATCGAATGGTAAGTTTGTCAAATATCTAATATAATACAAAAAATATATTTTATTTCCAAATATACTCTCAATAAAATCAATTCTATAATCAAATTTGGTCCAATTTTCAATTATATCCTATTTTCAAAATTATATCAATTTAGCTATTCAACTTTGTAAATTATATCAATTATATCCAATTTTAGTTTAACAATCTAAATGTATTTAAAAAAACTACTTTTAAATTCTTATAAAATAAATTTATATATTAAAATCCTTTTTATATTTCTTAACAAAAAAAATAAAATATAAAACAACATTTTTAAATGTTAATCTTACTACTTTTAGAATAACATCCAAAATCAAAAAATTTTATCTTTTTTACATCATTTTATACTCTGAAAGCCTTTATATTTAATTTTTCTAAAATTTACTTTTCATTTTTCAGTTATATTATTTAAGTTTTTTAAATTGAGATAGAACACAAAAAAAATAATATGAAATGGAGAAAGAAAAATAGAAAATTAAAAATATTAACAAATATTAACAAATTTTTTACAAACAAAAAATTATTTAAAAATCAGTTTTTTCATCAACTAATACATAAAATATTAAAATAAAAAATAGCTCATATAACCGGAAGTTAAAGGAACTCACCGAAAATAGCGGCAGCAGCGGTGGATGAGTCCGACAGCAGTAGCAGCGGTGATGCGCTGGCCTGAGGCTGGTGACGAGGAGGAGCAGTGGCAGACTACTCCAATGATGGTAGCAGCTATCGAACAAACAGCTTAAACGGAGAAGGAAGGAGAAGGAGGTGGCTACTGGTGGTGATGAAGAGGAGGAGCTGCAACGGCGGAGTGGTGGTTACGGCGATCAGAGATGGCGGTAGCAACAGGCGTCGGCGGCAGGGAAGGAAGAAGGAAGAAAAGGAATAGAAGAGAAAACAAAAAAAATTTAGGGTCTTGTTTGTTGTAAGATTCGGTTTATTTTTTTTAATTATGTACCTTAATTACCGACAGACACCTAATGTCATCACTAATTAACGACGAACACCTGATGCCGTTGCTAATTAGTGACAGACTCTCTTATCCGTCGCTAATTAGAGACCGAATGTTATATTCATCGCTAATTAGCGATGGATATAATCATCCATCGCTAATTAGCGACGGCATTAGCCATTGTTAAATTATGCTAATAATTTTGTATTTTTTAATAAACATTTTAGCGACGGATTACACTAATCTGTCTGTAAATCAAGCGCCAATTTTTGGTGCCTAATTTTTAGTGGACTTTACTGATAGAACTTTTTACCCGTCGGTAATTTACTCATCCGTAGCTAATACATCGGTAATTAGAGACGGAAAATGTCCGTCGCTAAAATCTGACGGTAAATCGTTGCATTCTAGTAGTGAAGGCTAAAAGAGATAGATATGAGGAGACAATGAAGATATTGCCCAATATGGAGTTAAGAATATTTGAGAAAGTGAAGTTGGCTGAAAGAAAATTAAAAGAAAATAACGCAGACTTTGAGAAAAATTCAAAGCAGTATGATGTCTTACATAATAAGATGGAGAGGAGGATTGACATGTATCAAAGAAAATACATAATGATGGAGGATGAGAATAAGAATTTAAGGGCAAAGGTGAAGAAAATGAATGTCTATTTGATGGTACTGCTAGTTGTTATGCTTGTGATGTTGTATTATGTTAAATGTAAATTTGATAGGATGAAGAAAATGTTGCCTAATTTATAACTATTTAGGTTCTCAATGTTAGTTTATATATTTTTCTTTTGTATTTTGTGCTTCAAAGTTATGCTAGATGCATATGTAGGCCCAACTTTTAGAACTCAAATATGTTAACATAATGTATTAGCTAGTGTTTAAACAAAAAAAGTGTATGCTTTTGTAAATTATACATTGTTGTTCAATGAAATGAATGCTTAGGGTATTGATTACAGTATTTTATGAAAAATTATACATAACATTTAATAGATAGTAGTTAAGCACCAAACTTAATAGCTAACATTCATAATGTCTATATTAGTTACAACTATTATTTATAGTTTAACATATAATCATATATGATCGATTGTAACAAAAAACCACAAGTCAGATAATGTTTATAGCTAAAATTAAAAGTAGCTATCAAGCACAAAATACACAAAATGATGTTAATTACTTTTGTTTTGTACTCTCTTGAGTACTATGAACATCTACATATATGATGCTTCCTTATCCTCTTCCTCTTCCTCTAACAACTACTAGCATTGTTGCATCATATACATTATATGAGTTGCATTGCACAGTATTAGAAGATGCAGATCTTTCTCTTCCTCATTGCATATTTTTTGCCACTTTAGTTGTGGCATATGATCTGATACAGTGCTCACTCTTTTTTCAATAGGCATCTATAACTGAAATTGATAAATCTAATGTCAAATTCCTTATATTTATACATTTAAAGACATTTTGTGCTCATTTACATACCTTTACATAAATATTTCCAGTGCCTTCAAAGACTCTAAAACCATAAACTTGCCTAACATGTCACTCATAAGTCCACAACTAAATAATTCATTTAGAAAATAATATGCTATATAAGTAAATATTACCTGTCTTTACTCCTTCTATTATCAGTTATGTTAAAGGTGGCCCTTGTTGCCTGTTACCCCTTATTGCTTATTGCCCCTTGTTGCCCTGCTAACTATTGTTTGTTGCTTGCTGGTTCTAGCTTACTTTTGGTAGCCTTCCTCTTTTTATTTACAAATAAGAACTATGTTAAATAACAACATCCACAACATAAAAAATTACTTTTTTTACCGTTGTTTTTTTGCCTACTACTTTAGATGTTGTTGATTTGCATGTTATTGGCAACCTTGATGGTGAGTTGGAGGCTGCTGAGTTATATTTGCCACTGCTGAACTAACCTTTGGTTGCCTGCCTCTTTTCCTCTATAAACCATAAGTCACATATGATTATAGCATATGCTCATAAAATGCTCTAACGTACAAGAAATCAACATGTATATAAAGGATTGGGAAACTTACACTTACAATAACTTTTTTAGGTCTCTTGAAAATATGGATTGTTGATATTTTTGCAACTTCTCTTGTTATGACTAACTTGTAGACATACTTGGCATGTGATTTGAATTCCTGACCTTAATAACTTATTTGCATTCCTTGGTTCTTCATCGACAGCTCGCTTTCTACTTACTTTTAGTCTACCGGGTATCTTTTTGAAGTGTGGAGGTTTGGTTGCATTTTCAGTAGCTTTGGGCCACATGTTAGGCCTATTTGTTGGTTCAGTCCACATGCATAAGTTCTAATATAATTGTCCACACTGTAATATGCATTTACAAATTCTATACTATCCCTATTCATAAAGTGAATGCTTACACATGCATGCATATAAGCAATTCTTGTTAACTGCCATGTTCTAAAGCTATATGTCAGTGTGTTTAGATCAATAAAAAATTTGTCAATTCAATTGCAACTTGGAACTTATCTCCCACGGCAGGTTTCATAGTATATAACCTACTATTAAACTTAATTTCTTCCAATTTCCTTATGATTCTTGGGCAGATACTATCAGTCACTTGACTTATTTGAATTAATTTTTTGTACATTCTCTTTATTAAAGATTCTCTAATATCCTCTAGTATATCAATAATTGGTATACCCCTAGCTTTCACTATATAACCATTGAAGGTTTAACACACATTATTGTCTATTATATTAGATTTTAGTAACTCACTCATATGCAACTTACAAAATTTAGTTGGGCTTCGTTGTATAAAATTGTCATGTGCAGCTTGATTCTCCTCCTTCATTGCATCAAGTTTAGTTGTGAATACAGCTTCAAAAGTGCTCTCAACTACCCTCTAAAATATATTCTTCAATGTCTAGCCCTTATACTCCTTCTTCCAATTGTAATAGACATGTCTTGCACAATTTCTGTGCTGAGCAAATGGTCCAGTTTTAAAATGGCATTGATTAATCCTTAACAACAAAGATAACAGCTTTAATTAAAATATATACCATTCATATTAATTTGAAAATAATCAAAACCAATGAAATAAAGACGATATACCTTCTGTTGATCACTAATAAAACTCCAACTAAGACCATCTATTATGTTGAGCTCTTGCATAACTAACTCTAGAAACCAAGTCCAAAAAAATTCATACTCTAACTGCACAATAGCCCAAAAAATAGGAAGTATTTGGTTATTCCAATCTTTGGCCACAACTAAAAGTAGTGCTCCTTCAAGGAATATCTTCATAAAACATCTATCATACCCTATTATTAGCCTACATCCCTTTATAAAACCCTTTTTTAATGCACTGAAACCAATAAAAAAGCCCTTCAGTGAACTATCATCATCAAATAAGAATTCAAATCTACCTTCTGGATTAACTCTTATCAGTTCAACTTTATATGACCTCAATTTATTTTAATAATCCTCAATTGATCCTCTTAGCATCTTAAGAGCCTTCCACTTAGCTCTATAACACTTCCATTTAACATAGAACTTCTTAAGTAAGTCCTTCTCTAAATCTTTAATAGACCAATTAGGATTTCTCCTAAACCTGTGAACATATTCTTGTGCAATCCAAGTGAATGTTACTTATCTATTCTTCAATTCTTTACTGCATCTGTACTTAGAAATTAGAGTCTTGATGGTAAAAGTCTTCTCACTGTTGATTATACTGCCATAAAGCTTCCAATGGCAATTCTCTATACACCTAAGCTCTAACTGTCTTACATTGCTCCTTATTATTTAAACATTATGCCCATTTTCTGGATAGCTGCCTTGCACTTATAGGAACTCTCAAACCTCATACCAAGCACTAATTTTAGTGTTTTATGATCATATTTGGGGTCATATACCACCCTTCTCTTCCTCAACCTTCTTACATTATCATCTATATTCTCCTCCTCACTTGTACCAATGGAATTCACATCACCATCAGAATCTTCATATTCACTAAGGTATTTAGAATTATTCTCATCATTTATGTCAACTGCATTAGAGTTATTTAATTTCTATAGCATAAAATTTGTAGCAAATTTATCAGCCACCTCATCGATAACCACATATTTTTTGTACTTCACTCTGTTTTGTCTAGCCTCTACATATTCTTCATCATCTGATATTTCATTGTCATCTAAACCATCATCTATGTTACTTTTACGAATAGATTGATATTCTGGATCCATCTCAAAGTCATAGTTCTTATTACCCATTTACTCCACAACTTGATTCACATGAACTACCTCCTCAACCTTAGCTATATTAACAGGCTTCTGCACACTAACATTAAGAACATTATCCGCCTGTTCATCAACAACCTCCATATCATGAGGCCCATCAATAATATCCATTATCTTAGCTTATTTTTCATACATTTTTTTTACTAACTTCAGTATCTATCAATTTTGAATCCTCTACAAATACCTCTACCATGCCATGCCATTTCCTTGAGCCATATATTGCAACATTTTAAGCACCTACTTGTCCTTATACATATCTCTTAACCCATTTGTAAGAGACATTCTTGAAATTCTATACGATAATCTCTCACACTTATACCCCATCTTTTCTACATCATCAACTAAGTCCAAATATCCTATTCTATTAGGATCTAGAGAATGTTTTGGCTTAATATGGCCACCCACATAAACCACCTCACCACAGAGCATATCTAACCTACCACTGTAGTGGTAATCAATTGAAATAATGTCTAACATTCTGAAGTAGAAAAATAATACTATATTAGCACTACAACACACTATAAATATTATTTTATTTCCAATCAAAATAAATATATATATATTCTTTAGCACTAGCCATATCACTCATAAGGCAAATATTATATTTTCCACTAACAAAATAAACAATTACTATTACTATTAAAAAAATCCTAAAAGTGAACAGATTCTAAAATGCAAATTTTTTTAATACAAACCCTAATTAAGTCCAATTAAAAAATAACAGCTTCACAAAGTAGCTTATTTAATTACTTCAAGAACTCATAAGCAAACAACATATTGATGGCATATTTGACACTCCCCTTGTATCATTTTCAAATAGCTTTTTACATAAAAAGTGTGTCCTTTTTCAACTAGTTGATGTCATTTTCGATTAGAATAAAACATAATAAGAAGTGGAAAAATTACATCTTAACTCACAAAGATCTTCAATTTTTACAATCTATCTTCACTTTTAATAGAGATCAATAAAAAGATTGAAAGTTTAAGAGTATCTGAATTTCTGATTGTGAGTTGGGTAAGTAAGTTGCAAATTGATTTTGGGTAAGTAAGCAATAATCCCCAATTTATGGATTTAGGGTTTCTTCGACGTTAGTATCCCCAATTTATGTTTCTCTCATCTGCAAAGTCCTATAATGAAATGCATCATTTTCATTCTTTAATGAAACGCAGCATTTCAACTTGGCAATAAATGAGTATGATGTGGATTATGAGACCAACGCTCGCTTAATATGTCACCAAGATATCACCGGATATTTAGTCAGTGATTCGAGTTGCCAAAATTTAAAAGTTTATGTTTTAATCTGCCAAAATTGAAATGTCGTAATTATATTACAAAAAATGCTAAAATTCATGATTTTTTTTTGTAAATAACCCTAAATTAAATATGCAAACTTACGATTATTATTCATAAATATTGTTTGACAGTAACGTAATTATCCAAGAGCCTCATTCAGTGTTTTGTTATTATACACTCTTCTATTGAGATGCACTTCTTTTTGTCATTATTTTATATTATTAATCCATTATATTATGTTTGTACTCTTTTCACTCTCTAAGTATTTTCTCTCGAAAATACTCACCACTTTTTCTTTAATATTTTTCCACATTGACTATTGGTATGAGCAGTTGTTGGAAGATAGTTTGTAGTACAACAGGCTATATAAGTGGCATCGAGCCACAAGAGTTAATGTTCTATTAAGATTTTTTGCTAAGATGTTTTACCATCACATAGTGGATAAGAATATTATGTTTAAAACTGACAATGCTGAATATTTGTAAATTTAGTTTTTATGTATAATGAAGAAGAGAGATTAGAAATGGATATTTTATGATGGTATTATATTTATAGTTGACACTAGAACTTTATTTGCAATAAGATTTTAATTGTGTTATATTACTTATGGTTGAATATATATATATATAGCTCGAGTTAGGTGAGTCGAAGTTCAAGTAATGGCCATCTAACAAGGACATTGGTGGAGTTGGGTGTCATACAAAATAAAATAAAGCATTCTTGATGAAAAATAAAACTACAGCTTGGAATCACCGAATACACCATAAAATAATTTTAAACACTTTAAATACGCAAAATACACATAAAAAAGCTAAAAACAATACAAAAGGACTAAAATAGTATAAAATAGTTTTAAGCAACTTAAGAGCCACGAAGGAGAAATAATAAGGCATATTTTCTACTATGACAAATTTAAGATGCAAATTGTATGTCAAAATGCCCTAAACTGCAATTCTCATACCTAAATTTTATAATAATGCAAACTTTATGACAAAAATAACAATTTTTCAATAGAATTGTAAGATTTATACTAAGATAGGCTAAAAAACAAACTTTATGATAAAAAATAAAATTTAATGTTAGACTTATTAGAAATTGAAAAATAAAATTTATTGACCAATGACCACACATATAATCAAGTATCAATACGTATAGATCATTGTTCAAAATTAAAAATAACAAATTGAAGAACAAACATATAGAAAATAGAGAAATTATCTTATAAGCTTCAAATGGTTGCTTTTAGGGGTGTGCAGAAAAAATCAAAAACCGATTAACTGAACCAAACTGACTATTTTGGTTCGGTTATATAGGTTCGGTTTGATTTCAATTTTCGATTCTAAAAAATTTGGTTAGTTGGTTCGGTTTCTGTTTTGAGTTTAAAAAACTGAAAAAACCGAACCGACCGAGTTATATATATATATATATTAAAATATTAAATAAAATATACTAATTAGAAAAAATTATACATAAATATTAAAATTATAAATAATAAAAAAAATTTAGTTATATAATTAAAGAATAAACTTTAAAAAATTATAAAAAATAAATAAATAAAAATTTTATTTAAAAAATAAAATTAATTAACCGAAAAACTGACCGAACCGAGTCAGTTCAGTTTTTAGTCTATATCGATTCAGTTCGGTTATAAATTTTTAAAAAATTCAGTTAATCGATTTTTGCCGATTCGGTTCAGTTTTTAACCAAAACCGACCGTGCACACCCCAAGCTTTGAACCTTGTTTAACACAAACATACTTTGTTATTTTTTAATCAAATTTGTTATTTTAAAATAATTTTTTTAAAATGGCTATTATGTTTTAAAACTCTGATATGAAAAATATTTTTATTAATTTTTAAATTTCTTCTAAATTTGTAAGAATTTTTTTCTTCAATCTTTATTGATTTTGTTACTTGAAAAAAAAAATTGCCGTCATTCTATATACTTTAATTGTAAAAAATCTAGATAAAAATATTCTTCAAAAAGGAAATGTTTTTTTTTTTAAATAAATTTCAGTTATTAATGATTTGATTTATAGTTTAAAATTTTTTAAAGTTTATATTTTATTCTTATAGTGTTTTATCCGATGAAATTTTGAGAGTTTAATTTGAATGGAAATTTTTATTTATAAAATTTGAGGAGATGCTTTCTTGAGCACGTCATAAAATAATCTACTAGAATTTTATATTAGTTTTAATATTAGCTTTTATTTTTTTTTCATTTGAAAATATGATATGAATTAAAATAACAAAATGAATTATTTTATTTTTTGATGTTTGTGTATTAATTTGTGATAATATGATATTTTATGAAAAAAAATTGATAGAGATAAGTATAAAATTACTTATATGTGATATTTTTATATTATAATTTGTAGTTCACCATATATTAAATATTATAAAAATAATTGTATTTTAGAAGATGAAGTGAACAAATTACAAATTACCCATTATTTTCGTATTTTAATCTAACTATTTATATTATTTTAAATAATATAGTGCTTAATGGTGTACGATTTTATTTTTTTTAATGCATTGGTTTAATTTATTCATAACTCCTTAAACTTGGCATGTGGTTTTCAGTTTACCCTTTTAATATATAAATTTATTATTGTGATATCTTAATTTGTTAAAAACATATTTATAAACACTTTTCATCTAATTTAAGTGTCTAAATAATTTTATTTTAATTTATAAAAAAATATTTAGACTCTTTACACACTTCAAAAGTAGTGATAAATTTTTTTTATCAAGTTCAAATGATATTTTTTAAGTTCAAATGTCGATGTTGATGCTGTTGTTGTTGAATAAAAATCTTGATCCCAAGCATATTACGTATTTTATATTGGTTTCTTTTTTATTATTATTATTTTATTATATTATAGTTTGTTTTTATTGGTGATAGTAGCATTGTTAATGGTGTAGATTAATGCAGATGTTTATAGTGGTGTATAGGTGATTGGTAATAACGCTGGTGATTTAATGCTTTAACTCGCTCTTAATCGATTGTAAGCAGGCTCTTTGCCGGCAAGGAAAAAAGTGTTTAAAAGTCATAATTTTAACATGTTTAAGTATTAAAATGATAAAATTATAAGTTGGGGCGTTAATGTAATATGATAAAATTGGTAAATATAGAGTACTATAAATGTATTAAGCCATCCTTTTTAGCAAGATGAAATGTCCGAATAATAGCTCTTACTAATGGTTCTAAATACATGTATTAATTGATTTTTAACTCTATTTGTATAAATATATATTTTGTACTAAAAAATAAATAATATTTTTAAATTGAATAGATTGCAAATGTATTAGGGCTAAGGCATGGCATAAGTGCCCCGTTTGATTATCAAATGTAGGAAATATTAAATGTTATATCAAAATAGTCTACGTGGACGGTGAAACGACTCAGCCAGCAAACCATTGTCATTACCGGTTATAAAAACATTGTTTTTTCTTGTTTGATTGTCTTTGTGGTTATCACTGTACAATATTCTGTAGCAAATCGAAAATATTCAAGAAGATTAGCTCATAAAAATGGCATTCAACAAGATTAAGGTCGACAATCCCGTCGTTGAGATGGACGGTCTGTTCTTATCTAATCTTGTTTCTTATAGGACGATTATCATTTATTCTGTAGCTTTTTAGCTTCTTTGAAAAAACAATAATTTCTTTGTTAGGTACCCTTTTGTCAGTTGATCACTTTGTGATTCTTTCTGGGAATTTTAGCTTTACTAATTTTGAAGCTTTGCTTTGGATTTGTAAAAATTGAAATATATGATATGACTTCACTTTGTTGTTTGTAGTGCAGGAGATGAGATGACTAGAGTTATATGGAACTCAATCAAAGATAAGGTCTGTTTGTTTTCTCATATTTCTTTTGTTTGAACAATCAATCCCATGATGCCAATGTTATGCTCTATGTTTTCAGCTTATTTTCCCATTTTTGGATTTGGATATCAAGTATTTTGACCTTGGACTCCCTAATCGGGATGCCACTGATGATCAAGTTACCATACAAAGTGCTGAAGCCACTCTTAAGTATGTGTTGCTTTATTTTTATGGCTTCTGCTTGTGAAAGAACATTAAGAGAAAATGCATGTGCATCTCCTGTTATCATGTGATTTTCACCCAATATCTTATGCCATTGTAGGTATAATGTGGCCATTAAGTGCGCAACTATTACTCCAGGTTTACAATTTCATTTTTAGCAATTGTGTACATGCTTTAGCTTCTGTTTATTATTGTTTGAGTATTTCTTAATTTATGTGAACTTGGTTTGCTATCTGATAGATGAAGCTCGGGTCAAGGAATTTAATTTGAAAAGAATGTGGAAGAGTCCAAATGGGACTATTCGTAACATTTTGAATGGTGAATATACTTGTTTTTTTTCTTTTATCATGTTGTGTGTTTCACTTTTTTTTTTAAAAAAAATTTATAATTCAAATGCCAAAAATGATTTCGTTACTAATGCAAACAGCGACTATATACATAACTAACAAGATTATGAAAACAATAGACAAAGAATCAAAATCTTCGCCTATCTAATATGATCCTACTGTAACTATCACTACTGTTCCAATTGCGAAATATTATCAGAACTACATCTTTGATCAGCCTGAAAGTTGAATCTACACAAAATTGAATCTGCTGAAATGTCAGAGTATTGCTTGTAATGCAGATGCTACTTTCTTTGTTCTGCACAATAAAGATATTGCAGTTGTTTCCCTGCAGAACAAGTTTGCTTCACTTATGCAACATATAGGATCTGTTAGTCCATCCAGCAGCAAGAACTTTGCACCAACTTATCTAGAAAAGCTGCACTCAAAAAATAATTGGGTAATGCTTTCAACTCCAGCATGACAGAATTCATAGTCCGCGGAGGATCTAATAATTCTTTAATACATCCTTTCTTTAGTAATTAATCTATCCCTCAAGATTAGCCATACTTCAAAAGAATGTATGGGGATATTACTTGAAAGCCGGATCATCTCTGGCCGGGCACTTTAGTTTGCTTATCCACAAGTGCTTTTCAAGTGCTACCTATAGTAAAATTCCCTTGTGTCTTTAATTTCCACAAAATTTTATCCACTTCTTTTTATTGTCAACGGTGAAATTGACGTAGTTCCAAATTTGCAAAGTATAGTCATCAAAAAGGGTAGGGTACTCTCCATGTACCCTATCTCCACACATTCTTCAGAATGATAGTCCTTTGAATATCTGAATTCTCAATTTTAACTTGAAAGAACCTTTCAATCAAAGGCCTCACTCATGTCCAAGGATCAAACCAGAAAGAAAACCTTTGACGCCATTTCCAAACTGATAATCAAAGAACCTTTTGACCAAAGGTCATAGATTTAACAGTTGCCTTCAAATTTAACTGCAGTTTATTGGTTTTGTTGTCTACCAAAAACTCAACTGCTTAAGCTTATTACCAGAAACCCAGTTAGTCCACAAGGTAGGCTGTATTGTCTTCAAATCCCAAATATGTTTAGACAAAGCAGCTTGATCCCAGATTTGAATAGGCTTAATTCCAATTCCTCCAGCAGTTTTCAATTTGCAAACAGTTTCCCAAGCAAGTAAACCTTCATTTTTGTTTTGAGTCACTTCCTTGCAAAGAAAACTGAACGTTCTATTGTGTGTTTTTCTTTTTGCTTCAATTTTTTCTATTATTTATTTTCTCAGTTTTTTTGTTTTTTTCCTGTTATTAATGTGGTTATACTATCAGGTACTGTTTTCAGAGAACCAATCATCTGCAAAAACATTCCTCGCCTTGTCCCAGGTTTACATTGTTTTCTTGACATTCTGCTTGACTCTTTGTCCTTTGATAGAGTAGAGGAACATGGACTCTTGCTTTTTTCAGGTTGGACCAAGCCAATCTGCATCGGAAGGCATGCATTTGGCGATCAGTACCGAGCAACTGATGCAGTTATACAAGAACCAGGAAAACTTAAACTGGTTTTTGGTAATACTCTGTTTCAACATTTTTCTTCTAAATTCACACAGCAGTTTCAATAATGTCAAACAGTCAGCTTACTGCTAGAAAAGCAAATTCTATCTCTTTTTTCCCTCCCCTCCTCCCTCCCTCTGTATCTTTGTAATGCTTGCTTATCTCATCATCTGAAGGCAATAACAACTTCTGCAGTACCAGATGGACATGATGAAAAAACAGAATTTGATGTTTTCAAGTTCTCTGGCGCTGGAGGGGTAGCATTGTCAATGTATAACACTGAGGAGGTTCTCATTCTGTAGTATTTATTTCTCTCTTTTCTCTTTCTTTACATTGTTCATATTCTTTCATTGACAACAAACTGAGTAGGATGCTGGATGTCAAAAACTAATGATAACTGCTATCATTTTATTTGACTTGGATAACAGTCTATTCGCGCATTTGCTGAGGCTTCAATGAACACTGCTTATGGGAAGAAGTGGCCACTTTATCTTAGCACAAAAAATACTATTCTTAAAAAATATGATGGAAGGTATTGGCTTACCTTAGATGCCCTCTATTCTCATTTTATTTTATTCGAGTTGCATTTTGCTTTCTCTTTTCAGGTTTGACCTGCTTATTTTCTTATAAACTAAAACTATTTTATTTGTAAAGAATTAAAATGCACTTTTCATATCATCATTTGAGTGAGAAAGATGCTTGATAGGAATATCTACATTGAGAGGACAAGGATTATATTGGTTGTCCCTATTTTCTTTTTTTCATCTGTGTTGATATATCATATTTGTATTTTCTTTTCTTCCTCTTGAGCATATATCACTTATCTCTTATACATGTAACATAGCCTTGATGATTTTCCCCTTTTTACTTTCATGGAGATTCAAGGACATATTTCAGGAAGTTTATGAAACTCGATGGAAATCCAAGTTCGAAGCTGCAGGCATCTGGTTGGTACTTTTACTCAGATGGTGATTGATAGAGTCCATTCTAGTAACTTGCCATTTTCTTATATTTCTTAATTTCTAGGTATGAACATCGTTTAATTGATGATATGGTTGCTTATGCCATCAAAAGTGAAGGAGGTTATGTATGGGCATGCAAAAATTATGATGGAGATGTTCAGAGTGATTTCTTAGCACAAGGTTTGTAGCATCCGGTGGTAATAAGCTCAGTGATAAGTTGGACACTGCATATTTTTTTTTTTTTAATCTTCTTCTTGTTTCTGTAGAAGCTAATGAAAATGGTGTTTGTTAAGTGAGACATGTTGCCTTCGAAGTTAATATCTTCTGTTGATTCTTTGTTAACTTTTATTACTGGTTCAGGTTTTGGATCTCTTGGGTTGATGACATCTGTACTGGTATATGTGCTGTATTCATTTTTCTTTCTCCTCATTTCCTTTCCTCATTTTTCATTTTCATATCCGCATATGGGTTTTAGGTGTGCCCTGATGGAAAGACCATTGAAGCTGAAGCAGCCCATGGAACTGTCACCCGGCATTACAGGGTTCATCAGAAAGGTGGTGAAACTAGCACAAACAGCATAGCATCAATTTTTGCTTGGTCACTAGGTCTTGCCCACAGGTATAAGATAAAATGCTGGTTTAACTAAACACATAAATGTTGTCCTGTTTACATACAGACCTTGAAACTTAAGGTTTCGATTTTTTTTTTATGTCGGAACTGAACATAATTACATCATCAGGGCAAAGTTGGACGGTAATGCCAGACTGTTGGATTTTACTGAGAAACTGGAAGCGGCGTGTATTGGTGCTGTTGAATCAGGGAAGATGACCAAGGATCTTGCACTTCTGATTCATGGACCTAAGTAAGAACAAATGGCAATTTCCTTTTTAAAGTTTTACTGTTACTCTTGAGTTTATGCAGGACCAAACATTCAATGTCTGTGTAGGGTTACCAGGGCTCAGTATCTGAATACAGAGGAGTTCATTGATGCTGTAGCTGAGGAGCTGAGACAGAGATTGTCTGCCAAAGCAAAGTTGTAAATTACAGGTGCTTAACCTGGCTTTGCACTCAGCGAAAATAATCTTTGCTGAATTTTGGTTCAGTTCATAATGCATATGCAGAGTATACTACTATATTTTTTAGCTGTCTTGTCTATACTTACCCATCTTTCAATTATACACTTTATTGATGGATCAAAATGGAGAAAGATGATGGAAATAAATTTTCACCTATATGCAGAAAATTTCCACTGATACACATGCACGCACACACGCACCCACACACACTTATGCACACATCAGGCTATCATGTAACCATTTTAGTTTAGAAGTTTCATGATTGAAGTAACAAGCTTCTGTTTGTGCAGGAATAATGGCTGTTAAATTATTTTGTAAGCTGAATTTCCTAGTTGTGTTTGAAGAGTGGGGGGCCTCCAATACGCTCTGAGCTTGCTTACCATTAACTGAACTTCTGTTTGATTGTGTTAAATATAATAGTAAGTATTTTAGATTTGTTGAGTGAATATCCATCATGAAATGTATAAAACTATTTTAGGGTATGTTCTGTTACACCTTGAAAATGGTATTGGATGTGTGTATCTTATCAATAATATTCCAAGATTAGTTTTTACATAGCTGGATAAAATTTCGGGGGAAAAGGTCCAAATTGGACCCTCACTTTTGTGCTAGAATATATTGGATCTTAAGATTTTTTTTGGGGTTAAATTGGAACTTATCTTTTTACATTAAACCGTATTGGACCTTTAATCAAAAAAATCTTTACAATCAAGTCCTAAAAACTAAAGAAAACTTTAATTTTAATGGTTAACAAATGAAAAATTATTTAGACTAATAAATAAAATTAATAAATCTTTTTTAAAAACTATATATGACCTAATTATAAAGATTTTAAAATTTTAAAACCTACACACTAAATTTTCTTTGATTTTTTTTTTTTTTGAAAATTTTTTTAAAAAATTTATGTTGGTTTAAAAATTTTAAAATCCTTGTAATTAGGTTATATATAGTTTTTTTAAAAAAATTATCAATTTTATTTATTTGTCTAAATAATTTTTCATTAGTTAACTATTAAAATTAAATTTCTTTTCAAGTTTTAGGACTTAATTGTAAAAATTTTTTAATAAAAAGTCCAATATGGTTTAATTTAAAAAAAAATATGTTTCAATTTGGTCCAAAACAGATCTTAGGATTCAATGTGCTCCTATGGCAAAAAGTAAGGTCCAATTTGGACCTTTTTCCAAATTTTGGTAATAGTTTTAAATATATTACATAGTAAATATGTTTTCAACTAGGAGTGTGCATTAGTCAGTTTGGTTCAGTTTAAAAATGCATAAAACCAATTTAAACCGAAAATATTTAAAATAATTGAACCAAATTAGGGTCAAAATTGAATTGAACCAAACTGAACCGGTTTGGTTCGGTCAGTTTTTTCGGTTTGAATTTTATTTAATTTTTACAATTTTGAACCTAGTGGGTTTATATAATTTTACAATATTTTAATAACATAGTCTAACCCGGCCCGCGAGGCAAAATCCCAATGATGAAAAATGATAAATAAGCCCAACTCAGCAAAAGGAATTGGATTCTGGCTCACCTGAGAGAAAGCCCTAAACAGCCTACAGCCCAACCAAACTTGGCCCGAACGGCTGGCCCATAGGCCAGGTTTGCAGAGGCGCCGCCTCTTTAGAGCAGAGGCGTCGCTTCTGTCTCACAAAGGCGCCGCCTTTATGGATCAGAATAGGAAAAACAAAAATTCCTATTTTGTGAAGCTGTTCCAGGATTTTTTTGATTAATACCTATTCAAACCTGAAAAATATGAATTCCTATTTAGATGAAAGTTAATGCCTATTTAAGAGGTGAGAGACCTTTATAAAAGGGAGAATTTCTTGAAAAAAAAAGAAAGAAAAAAAATGGAGGGGATTAGAAGAAAGAAGGGGCAGAAAAAAAATCAGAAAAACCAAAGAAAGAATATCAAGAAGAAATTTCAAAGGGGGCCAGAATCTTAACCTGTGTTGTTGTGAGGTTCAGAATCAGACTCTAAGGGCCAAATTACTTTCAGTAAAATTCTTCATCCATCTTTTCTTTTCGATTTTTGATTATTTCTGCACCAAAAGTTACAGAGGTGATGCCTCTTCGTAGAGGCCCTGCCTCTACTAATAAAGAGGCGTCGCCTCTATAAATTTTTAAATTTTTGACTGTTGGCTAGCACAAATACGCCGCCTCTACCCTAGAGGCGACGCCTCTATCCTTTTTGGACCACTCCATACGGCAGTTTAGGGTCTATTTGTGTTCTTATATGTTCTTGATTATTTGTGATATTCAATACTAACTTTGCTATTTTTGTAGGATTTTTATTTGAAGATGATTAATGATTATTAATCACTATTTTTATTTTTGCTTATGTTTTTTATTTGTGTGCATGAAAAGGGATGTAATTCATTTCTCCTCCCTCCTTGCTTTGTGTGTATATTTTAATTTTTTATTATTGTGATTATCTAGTTGATTATTTGTGTTGAATGGTGTGGATGAATGCTATCTCTGTATGTAATAATTGTGATGGGCCAGACCAAAGTTGCATGCAAATGGACTAAATTAATGACTTGGGCTTGCACTGAGCCCCGCCGCCTATAGTTGCGACTCCACTGGGAATAGAGAAACTGATTTCAGTAATTTTTATTTTATTATTTTTAATTATCTAATTATTTCTTTTGCATTCACTACACCATTCTCACACATTGTGCACTTAGTCCAAATGACCCGACAATAATTGTTGCTCTGCTACATGTGTTTCATTCAAACCTGGTGGTAAGATATATAGCTATTGTCACTCACAGTGGATTATAATTGAGTACGTCGTTCGGACCCTTGAGTGGGGAGACGGAAAGAGAGTATGAAGCTGTGGGAGCCTTTGACTTTACCCGAGACTCAGCTCATGTAGTGCCCTAGCAACTACCCTTAAGTTTTCCCTCTAATACATGTGTTTTGATGCCACATAGTAGTCCCATTAATAAAGCCTGAGCCCAATAATGATGGACCATTTTGGATTGGGTTTTGCTATTCTACTATGGCCCGTTATATTGGACCTTAGTTTTGTTAATGAGATATGCTACTTATTTGAAACGTCTCGAGAGATTTACATAAACGCCGGTTTTATTATCCTCCGATGATAATTAATGTTAGTGTAGATGTGCCCTAGGGCCATTATTGTATGTAGACATTGTATATTTATCCCTATGGTAATAAAATATTCATTTAAATTTAGTGTTAAGTTTATTTGAATATTTACCCTTAGTATTATATTGAATGAGTTTATTATCAAGAGTTGACAATATGAGTGACAAACTCATTTAGTACATATACTATAAATATTCATAGTCATTAGATTAATATGTGGGTAATATTAATCCCTAAACTATCATCTCTGTCTATTCTCCTTGATCGGTATGTGATATAGATAGTGGGAGGTAGTGAGTCTCATACTACTTGATATGAGATATCAGAATAGACATGTGGATACTCATGTGATAGGTGGATCAAACTGTGACATAAGATTTGTGATTGCATGGAAATTCACTTTTTGTCAACAATCACAATCTTGGACATAATGGTGCATATGATCATTTGACCTGAGACGACACGGTCATCCACATATGGTTAGTTAGAGTTTGTTACCGCTTATATACTTGTGCTAGCCACGTATGGGTATATGGCGTGTGGTGGCTCTAGTTGGTTATATGTAGGGATGAGCGATCAGCCAATATGGAATTCATTACCTGGAGTGAACCGGGATAAGATCTTATGCTATCTAAGTTATTTTTGATGAAGAAGTACCTAGCCAAGTCAAACTCGACTTACCCAAAAAGAGTTTCGATGCTAGAAGGAGTTTCTAATAGAAGTTGTGTTTTATTGAGAATTGAACTTAAGATGAGGTCATATGATTGAGGCAATTAGAGTTTGACTAAACTGTGACTCTAGCCGATATCAGGATCTTGTAATGAAGGGATATTTAGTGCACAGTAATTATGTTCTATAGTTCTTGTGGATCTACA